>BGPR01002067.1:61650-92695 GCA_013235015.1 Araneus ventricosus
CACAGTCTTTGTTTCGCTTGTAATAAAAAAAAACTAACCAAAGCACATGTTGTAAGAAAAATTTGGAGAATTTGTAATATCAAAAATTACGTTTTCGTTCTTGAGGTAAAACAGTCGCATTATTGGCACACCAATAAGTTTCCTTGCACATTTTCATCAACACACAGTTAACGTAAATTTTTGCAGAGCAGGCTATTGAAGAAATTATTGCACCCTGATCATCTTTAGTGCAGGGCTTGAATAATCAGAGCACTCTAGCTACTGATTTTCTTTTTTATTGAACATTTTAGCACCAAAAGCTGTCACAATTTTTATCTGAATAAAGAAAGATGAAAAGAAAAAAACTTTTTCCCTTCGATGACACCATTCACCGCATGAAGGTTTTAAATTCGCAGAATCCAGAAGATTTTAAATTAGCAGAATCAAATCTTACATCATCACACGAAAAATCTTGTTGAAGAATACAACACTTGCATCATTTTGCTCCAACGGAAAAATAATGATATATAAAAATGGTTGACTCTCTGAAGGCCTTAAGGTCCCCAGAAGCCTAAAAAAGGCCCTGGGACCTGCAGCTGCCAATATCCTCACTCGTTCAAAGAAGCACACAAAAGAAAGTTCCAATCGTAACGGAAAACGATTCCAGTAACAAACGCCAAAAGCCTGATAACACCAAAAACCTACGCGCCAAGATGGCGAAGAAATAATCCCGTAGCAAAATTTGAATTTAAAAATTAATAAAGTTGAAACCTTAATGGAAACAACAACAAAAGTTAAGACAAATAATAATTAAATCGAAAACAAGGTAAATAATTAAGTAAAATTTAGAAAATAAATGAAATGGCTAAAATAAACGTTTGAAATTCAAAATTAGCCAAAGTTGCCACAAGAAAATAAAGAAACTTTAGTGGCGAAGAATTAAATTAATTAAAAATACTGACAAAGCCGAAAAAATGATGTTGACGCAATATTTGCAATCTAACATTGTGTATTTAACCTTCCAGTATAGTTTTCCTATTGTATCTGGCAATTTACTTCTTTTGCAACGATTTTTCTGATTAGATTGCAAATTATATCTTTTTCTCATGTTTTCTAGACCTTTCGTAATGATTGTCACAACTAGCCTAAGAATTAGAATCCTTTTTTAAAGACTTACAATTTGTATCATTTCGAAGGTGTGTAATTTAAGTGCTTTAAAGTAAGCATATACTTCAGATATCTGGCCATGAACAAATATCTGAAGTCTTTAAAGCCTACTGATGTCGAAACAAAGACTTGGATTTTTATAACTGCATCTTATGGCACTGTGGGAAGTAGTTCAAATACAATCCCCTTTTTTGCACTTATTGCACTGTAATCTTGTGCTTTCTCTACAATATGCATATTTTCCCGAGTTGTTGCAATAAGGCAATGACCATCCCTCTTCAGCTGCGATACACGACCGGTATTTTTTCATCTTGTTTGAGGTCCATCCTTTTATGCCCCTATTCTCAAAAAAAGATATTGTAACTTCTCGACGAAACTCCAAATAACTATTCATTCATGTGTTGTTTAAATGTTGAGCGTGGAGAGTTAAATATGATTTATCAGCTACCACCCCGTCTACTTTTGGAACAATATTTATGAACGGGTTCAGTTTGATCCCAAATTGAAAAACAATCTAAAATGAAAGTGAATACACTTCATTTTATTGCCTTTTCTATCACAAATGTTGCCTTTAATCTATGAATATTCTCATGCATGTAAGTTGAATATCGTATATAGATAGGATATTGAATAAGAATTACGAAAATCACCTTACTGGAATTTCCCCAACATTCTTTTCTACATTCTACATTCATTCTATTTTTAAATATTTCATTTATGTAAACTTACTGTATATAAATTGAGTATTTTTTCTTGAATAAAAGTATTTAAATTATTAAAAAATTAAATGTTTTTATACATATAGTTTATATTTTCTGCCACAACTATAACATCAAATGTATCTGAAACGCTGCACCACACATGGAGTTTATCTCATCCGAGGCGCCGCTTAAAATATGAATCCGTTTTTCATGTATCTGCAAACCTCTAATTCTGTTATTCAAATGCACCCATTAAAGTACAGGGAATAACAAAACAAGGTTTTGAGAAATTCCAAGAGTTTTTAACAAAAGAGAATTAGTAGGGACAGAGAGACCCCATGCGTGGTCTTGTCACTTAAATACTTTTCAAAACAACCTTCGTTTGAAAACCAATTCTTTCTTATACCCTATGAATTCTTGACTATAAAGTAACTGTTAAAGATTGCTACACACCTAGAAGTTAGGAGGAGTTAACAAATCATTTGGAGAAAATAATAAAGGCAACATTCTTATCGAATGAAAATTATATATTGCCACATTATAACAAAGGCACTTGAACAGTAAGAACACTGCCACCTTTGGAGGTAAAACGCTGATGTTAAAGATTCATTTAGAAAGTTGAAAGGAAGAAGTGAGCGACTACAAAAAGTCCAAATCCGAAACCCTTTTGCAATAATTAGAAACTTATGTAAATATGTATCCTTTGTGTGTTAATGTTTGTGTTTGTGCTTGTAATAAATCTTAAATGTTTCCAAAAACGCTAGCCAGAGTTAGGTTTTGGCTCCCAACACGAATCCAAGCATTTAGATGCACTGCTATAACATATAATTAAATAAAAATTTAAAAAACAATTAAAATATCTCTATTTTATTCATTTTTCCAAAAAAACATCTTAAATATAATTAAGTCTTTAATATCTGTTTTCATTCGTTATTTAACATCAGTTAAAGCCAAATTATATTTTAAATGAAAAGCGAAATATCGGAGATGAAAGTAGAGCATTTGTTATGTGTAAGATCAATCCAGATCAGTTATCAGCAACGCAGAGTTATTTCAGAAGAACGAGAGCTTCAATCGAATGAATATTTGGTGTTTAGTTTTCATCGAAGATATAGAAAATAGATTTTCAGACTTCATTTAGAATCCTGAAAATTTTTTTTTATTTTTAATTTTAGATATGATAAGCTTCAAAATTTGCAAACCCACATGAATTTAAACGTCTAAATTTTAAAGGTGTTTTCCAATGTATTATCACACACATTTAATATGATTTAATTTTACCCGAGAGAATGCGCGTCTACTGAGCGAACGCTAAGACGCGTAGTGGTCATAAAATGACCCCAAACTGAAATTCAACCCAGCGCTGTTAAAATCATTATATTTTTAGTTGGAAAAATAACGATTTAGAAATTAATAATACAGTGCTTAACAAAAATCAAATTTACTCCATCATTATCCACTAATAAAGCAAAGATTTCTGGAAGGTTCGTTTTTCGTGCATCGCTTTCACTTGAAAAGTGTGGTACGCATTTCTCGATAAATATATTTGCTTAATCTACAATTAACTGCACCATGTTATCGTTGATGAATAACCCTCAACTCTTCAAAGGGGTTGTCACATCTTTCGTAGGTTCTTTTGTTCAAGGTAAGCGCGATACAGTGTTAAGACAACGAATATTCTGCCTAAATTTAGTTTTCCTCCACTGTTCGCCATCTTTTGATGAAAACCATTCCAAGTTATTCATATCTTCATTTCCAGAATCTCCGCCCTCTTCCGATTACGAATCATGTTCGCTGAAACTTTCATGATCTGGAAAAATCTCTTCTAAAGCAACTTCAGGTCCATTTTCTTTATTGTCAAAGTTGGATTCTTCATCAGTTTCAACTTCAGCAAGAAGTTTACGTAAAGGCTCCATTTCTTTTTCGTATGGAATAAGTATTCTGAGAAACAGGTAAATACTTCAGTTCGGCAAGGAAAACAACGAACCGACCGTATCATCTACATTAAATAAATGGTCTATTGAACAAACGGAAAGACGCGCGGGGTCATTCAATAACCCCAGTAACTGACCAAACGTGTATTAGATTACGAAAAATCCCCGAACAACTTTCTAAATACTCAGAAAAGGCCTAGGGGACTCACTAACTCAGCTACTGATAAGAAAGTAGTGAACATGTGATTAATTTTGGTCATAAAATGACCCCCGCGCGTTCTATCGGGTTAAATTCAAAAAATAAGGGTATCGAATAAAATACCAACATTTACTTTAATCTTTACAATCAAAGATGTCAGAATCTCTAAAAATGTGAACCTGAAGTCTTTTGTTATAGGAAATTAAAAATAAAACATAAATAAATAACAATTTTAATGTGATGTTTTATATTTGTTTATGCATCACATCCTTAAAGGGATGTGGTTTATCTTGTGTTAAAATCTTATTTGTGGAGACTAAAAAAAATGGGATAGCTATAATTTTTTCCTGCACTTCATCTTTCCGTCGTCTTATGCATATATCGTCTCTTTTTATATTCGTTCACTCTTACCTGTTGCATGATTTGTGTAACTAAGGGGGGCGGGGCGTAGACGACCGAAGACTGTCTTTGCTTCAAAAAGAAGTTGAGAAGTACTTATTTCATAGCTCATTAAAATTATGAAATGTCCCCTCCGGTCCGTGTAATGGTCTTACACCCTTCCGGGTAGGCTGGGTCGGAGTGGGTGTTAAATTTAAGAAAATATATATGTTGAAACAGTTTCTTAAGAAGGGCAGGAAGAACAGTTTCTATTAGGGTTCATGTAAGGAATATAAATATGAAAGCATAATGGAATTTGCTGAAACATACATTCAAGTTTATGGTTGGAAACTTGATTTTGTTATGGCATTGTTTCGAAAAGACAAAAATAAGAAACACAATTTATTTGCTCATTGTTATGTGGATTTCTTTATAAAATTCTTCAAGATGAAAAAACATTATATCTTATAGCATACATTTTTATACACTTAAAATTAAGTTATTTTGTCTCATTTCGCTTCTTTTGAAATGAATAGTTACAAAATCAATCAAATGACATTCATTTACATAAACGATGCTTGCGTATGATTCATGCTAACAGTGTTTTCAGATGCCCAACTTTAAAAAATATATATGCGTTACAGTTTATAAATTTCTGTTTATTTACTTTTGCTATATTTCGCCAAAGTTAATTCTAAAATTACAAAGATCCAAAAATATTCCATGACGTTAGAAGGCTAAAAGTTCATTTCTAGAAAATATTTAAATGTATTTTGCATGCATTAGTATAAAAATTGCAAATTATCTGTTTTGGATGTAAATTTTTTTCGTTCTTTACTTATAAAAAGAAATGGAACGGAATTTAAGCAATGATAACAAAAGATATTTATTATACAATGCTTTACAATCTACTCTAAATTAATAATGAATAATTAAGCCATTTCAATGTAATATTGTTAACATGATTCATAAATATTAATAATGTCATGCATGATTGTTCAAATGCTTTCCAACATCCCAGCGTTTAGGTTTTGGACAAAATCATCAATGTAATTATAATAAAATTAAATGGAGATTACGCTGCGTATTTTTTTAGGAAAATATGCTGTATTATTTTTCTATTTTATTTATTTATTTTTATTTTTTATTATTAAATATTGTTTAGTTAATAATCATGAAATTGTGTAGAAGTGAGTGAATATTAATTGTTAACTTCAGAAGTTTAGCGCCTAGGACTCCTTACTTTTAGCATATACTCGAATGCGGACTATGGTATTGGCTGAAATTTGTATTTTTATGTCAAAATGTTAATAAATTCAGAAAGGACCCTGAGTAATATATTCTATCGCATTTCTTATGAGTTGCTATTTAAATAAAAGATGTCAATTCCTAAAACTTCTGAAAAATACCATGGCCATGATTTCGAGACACGATTCTACTTATTACAATCCGAAGTTTGAGCAGATATCGTGCACTTGTATTCGTTGGAGTCCAATGTTTTTCCCCTGATGCGGTGAGGAAATCTGGAGATGAGAGAGAAGACTAAGGTGTGATCTCGACATATGTATGACCCTGGTTTAAAATTGTGAAATTCTTCAAGAGATAATTCTCATATAGTTTCAAAACTTGACATACAATCAAATTACTCATTTAATGTAAAATGATGAAAGAAAAAGACATTGTATTTTGCATCAGCAGAAAGCAACGTAGCAATCATTACAGAACAGATTTGTCTGTTTAAATAAAGTGAGAAATCAGGAACTTTGAAAACATGTTCCTGGTACACTGCTCCTTCTTCCCTGATGGTTTTAGAATGAGTTTTTTTTCTCTAATTTCATTTTTAAAAACGAATCTCAATTTCAATGAATAATTTATGGTTCTTATGTTAACTTACGCGTGCTTGCAAGTTTAACTTAAACTTAAGGAAGCTGAAAAGGCATATCGTGTGTCGCAACTCCTTCTATTATGCGATGTCTATTATTTTTCTAGTTTCTTGTTTTTCTAGATATACATATATGGACAAGTTTTTTTGTTTTGTTTATTTGCATTAAAGTTGAACTTCCGCCATAACCATTGACTTCCGGTGCTAAGGCTAGAAGTCAATGGAAATCTTCGAAATTTCAACATTCTGTTTGAAGATGTTAATTGACGTTTAAAGTAGAGTTTTCTAGGTAAAAGTAGTAAGTTTAAAGTAGAGTTTCTTTTGGTTTAAGGATACTTTGAAAATATTAAATCTCATGTTCCTATTGCTGTAGCTCTCAATGTTTACTTAAAATAACAGCCTAATTTTGTGAAAAGGCTGCCATAATTGTTGTTATCGCTCTTTTTGGCTACTTCTAAGGCTTGTTTGGCGGTTCAATTTTTAACCATGCGATTTACATAATCACTGGCGGTTCAATTTTTAACCAAACGATTTAGTTAATTACAGTCGTTCCATTTCGATTTCAGCCGTTTTAAGAGACTTGTTTTTAATCACTTTCAATTAAAAGGATTACTCAACTCAATGAACACCGAATTTAATGCTTTGAAAGCTAAAGCCATAATTCTACGATAAAGAAATAACTGATTTGAATTTGGCGCTGGATATTGTAATTTTGCTTAAATCCTAGGGTTACCGGAAAAGATCTGTGAATCCAAAATAAACAAACCAGAAAACTCGTCCAAATGTTATGAACACACATATATCTTAATAAATTCTTTAATGTGTCCATTTATTTTGTATGTACAATTTACTTCACAATTTCGATCAATTTTGTTATTCCTGACAATTGAATTTTCGGATATAAGAATTATACAACAAGGAATTATGGCAAACTTTTCATTAATTTCTTTGTCATGATTCTTAATAAGTCACTTTTGATTTACTGCTCTTGAACACTATACATATGACGAAAATCTTTTTCGAAATTTCAGTATTTTATTAAGGTGTATCGATTGTTAAAGCAGAGATGAAACCAGTCAGTATAAACTACGTAATGCATGGAAATGATACTGACAACCAGTGGCAGCTCGTCAGCTCAGAAACAAGAATTCCTGCAAAAGTTGTATAGACCTAACTTGTAGGAAATTTTGTCCTGATTATCTTGGCATATAATGATGATATACATACTAAAGATTGATAGTTTTTGAGCTATCAGGAAAAACGGGGAAAAGTTGTTTTTTCATGTTTTTTGACCATAACTAAAATTCCAACAAAAGTTTTTGGTGGTAAATATCATATCCGTAGTCAGCACTCCAAAAACATAAAGGATCAAAAAATCACAACTCCTCCAGAATTAAATTTTTAAAACTATTCCCCGACTGGACTACGGAGAGTAAACGAAAAAAGCCAAATGAGGAAGGCAAAGACGGAAGTCGCACCAAACGAGAGCTGTGAAAATCGAAGCTCGAGTACATCTAATTTCAAACGGAGAAAGGTTTGATTTTTTCTCCTTCCGACTGAATGCTCCACATTGCTCAGTGCCTAAATTTTGATCCCTAGGAGGGGCAAAACTCTATGCAGCTTTGGTTCTCTCTCTCTTTTAATTCTTGCTTGATTTTCCGTTTTCTAAAATTTTTTTATAACTTTTTAGCCATTTTCGTTGATAATTAAAACCTCAAAGTGGAAAAGTAAGTCAATTAGAATACAAACAAAACTACAAGCTTTTAAAATAATTTCAGGGGGACAGGAGCTCTACAGCCATAATGAACGTGCCGCCACTGCTCTGATAACATTTATAAAATTACCCAATTCTTTTTTTATTTTGTGTTTCTGTTTTTCTATTTTATTTTATTTTTTGTTCAAATAGAAGATTCTCTAAATTATGTTATTCCTCCAAAACTTAAATCATAAAAAAAGAAAATATAATTATAAATAAGAGCATTCTCAGGAGGCTTTTCCCAAAGAAGAATGTTTTTGATGTTTAAAAGTTTTTATGTCATGTGAAGATGTATAGTTTTACAAGTTCCTTTGTAGCTTTAATTAGTGGTTTTAGAAGCAAATACCATGTAGAAAAGTTTATTACTTACTTTAAATTTGCACATCTGTTGTTGCAATTTCAAAATGCTTATTGCGGGACATATAGAACCGGCTCAGGTGTTATCTTCATCATCTGACTATGGCTCAAAATTTCTAGGTTCGTCTCAAAATGAGCCTCCTGTATCTTCCAAACCTTTCGTTACTTTAAAAAAACATCATATTGTAGTTAAAGAAAGACGGTGTGAACTAGCAACTATTATTCGGAATGACTGAGTTTTACTGTTAATTTAAAACTAGGATAGTTTCACACAGATAAAAGTTTTGTTTTCGGTGGGATATTTGTGAATGGTGGCTTCATGTCTGCTATATTTGGGAATTCTGAAAACTTCGTTTGTTTGAGATAATAATGGTATAACCCTAATGTAGATCTATGCGTTGCTTCAACGAATTTGTTTCGTCTTTACAAACTTGATAGGTAAGCCATACAGCAAAAGGTCAATATCGCAACAAAACATGGGGTCAGAAATGCAAAGGGGATTTGCTACAAGGGCTCTTTGTCAGTGACTTAAGTAAATTAAAAGGTTTCTTGGTCAAAAAAAATGTTTTATAGTAGCTCCTTCTTATGATTTTTACTGTGCTGAGTAGTATTAGCTGAATAACTTCGTGATTAATAGATAATAAAGTTTAAATGTGCAATCTTTATTTATCTAGAGCCGGAAAAGTCATGTCGCAATAATATTAAACAAAATAACGTCTTAAGCTATCAACTTGATTCTTGGTGAACACCTACTTGTATTTTGACCCAAGAAAACATTTAATGTGTTTTCAGAAGCTATTTTACATAATGAAATAAAAAAATTATTTAATTCATGAATATTTTTATGCAGTTGAACAGCTACAATGTTTCATTATACTTCAAAGAAAACTAACCAATTACTTTTATCTGTCTAGCTAAGGTTAATTAGCTTTATTAGTAATATAAAACACACATTTCGTGGATGTTGACTCTTATAATCTCATTGTCTCGGAGTTCTGACTTTATGATCGTCTGCAGGACAAAACATAATGTCCATGTTTTCTTAACTATCTCAAACAAAACACATTATTTACCCACAAACTAGAGTGGAGGGTGAAATTCACAGACCAAAAACAAAGATGGAATCATCACTAAGCAAAAGATATAAGGCAAGCGTGAAGTCCAAAGCAGGAAACAGAAGCAGCGTTTAAGTCAGAAAAGGAAGGTAAAAAATGAAGGAGACACGTTAATGTCTGCTCTTAGAGACGCTGCTAATACTTCTTCTCTTTAGTTGCTATTCCTCTTCTCAATTCCTTCTGTCTGGAAGGCAAAGGAAAGCAATTTTTTCACACAGGAAGAAAGATTGGCATCAAAGCAATTTCGCTCATCCAAGATCGCGCTCTTCTGAGAGTCAGTGTCCGGCAAGTGTCGAACCACATAAACACAAGAGGAAGGTAGACGTTGATCTCTTATTGGATTTATTTCTATTCCATCAGAATTTTCAGTCTGGAAAGCATCCTTGGAAGTAAGAGATAAATGAATTTAATATGATAACAAATTGTGTAAATAAACAAAAGATAATATGTTCTCTATTTCGCTTGATGAGATATATTAAATTCTGACTATATAAGAACCAGTCTCCAAAAATATGTGTTTCATGCATATTTTTCAACGAGATTAGCTGATTTGCGTTTTGCAATAAATTTAATAAAATTTAAATTTAATGAAGACACTACATGTAACAAAGTTTTTAACACAAACTTTTATTAATGCTCTAAAAGCTAGATTATTTTTCTATTTTAAATATTTCTGGATTTTAACTTATAAATCGCTAATATAAATACTATGGAATCCTAAAATCATTTTTTATAAAATTCACTGCCAGGTGGTGCCTATTGTATGGGAAAATATTTAATTGTATCAATCGTTTAAGTGCTAATTAAGTTCTGAATATTTTAAAATAGTATATTTTCATCAAGAAGACACGAGTGCGCAAAATTTGGAAATTCAAAAACAACACGAAATGACTAAAATATCAATTACAAAATTCCATCTTCACAAGCATGAAACAAATCAAGTTAAATAAAAGTGTATAAAATAGGACTGCTTTTAAGAAGAGCTGAAAGTTTTCTATATTCTTTCAATTTTTGGAAAAGTATTGATATCTCATTTATAATTAATTGCTCGGCTTGATTTTTTAGAGTAATGTATTTTTCGAAAACTGGAAAACAGTGGTCTTTTTAGGATAGCTTGAATACACGAAAAAGTAATAGCAAGACCGTTGCAACTCTCAAGTAATTAGACGGCAGTAAAATATACGAAGCATTGCTTACCGCAGGCATATGATGACAAATTAATCATTCATTATATTTTTTCACTAAATTTCTGGATTGATAATAAATAACACTTCTTAAATATCCAGTGATTTCACTTATTATTAGATGGTTATGTTTATAATATGCAGTTATTGGAATTGGAAATGTACATAAAACCATTCATGATCTATAAGCATTATTTATAATAACCTTGCTTGAAATCATTTCATAAAGAATAGCATAATTTTAGATACTCACCCAATAATTATTTAAGATATAACAGCGTCTAAATATTGTTAAGGGAAAGAGAAAGACCAACCAGCTGGAAGGTTTGAAAATGTTTGGACATCATTGTCTGTCGTGATATATCACTCATAAGAAAATGATTCAACTAAAATTGAAATTTCTTTTAAAATTTAAATATAAGTACAGTGCATTTTGATATAGAAAGTAGAAGCATTTGTTTTTGTTATTCAAATCAAATACAAACGGCATTCCAGCTTTTTTATTTATGCTTTACATTTCTTTAGGACATATTGCAGCAGAATTTGTTGAATATTGGTTTAAAATACGTTTGGTAGAATATTTTTGTTTAGTGCTGTGAAGTTAATAAGTACTTAATGACAACCATTCGTAATGAAAATTCACGAACATCAGTTTTCTACTATTCATTACTAAAACCCTTTTCAGCAGTTAAGAATTTAACAAGAAAATCAATTATCGTTGAAGACTAAAAATGTTCCATTGAAATCAAAATCGATGAGACAGCATCCATTTTATTCGTTCGGAACAAGCTACTGACAAAATTTTCAAATTAGGAATTTAAATTGGCTGCCGTGAATTCAATTTAATTTTATACCACTTTCTTCAAATCGATTGCTTTAAACGTCATTACTTTTCAATCAATTTCCACCGGGAATCAAGTTCCGTTTCTAATGGAAATAAAATGAATTTCTAAATAGAAATCAAAATGATGCCAACCTTTTTCAATTGAGAAAATTGATACTGTTAACGAAGAAATAGACGAATTAAACTTTTAAGTTTTTAAAAAATTTTATTATGGACATATATATCAAGCGATGTTGTTAGATTGAATTTCTTTAAAATAAGTAAGTGAAAAATTGGTAGCATAATTTTATTTAATAAAATATTTGTTTTCCTGTTATTGATAAAATTACTTCTCCAAACTCTTTTTTTAACTTGGTTATTTGTAGTCAAACCATATAAGAATTTAATATTTTTTATTTAAATCACTCATTTTTTCTCTCAAATATATCTACATTCACGTGTGAGTTGTAATTTATAATCAAGTAAGAAATTTCATTGCAGATGGAAATTTGTTAAGAAAACAATAAAACTTTTATGGTATAACTTAGGCAAATGATTAAATTTTCAAAATTAAGTATTCACCAGATGCTAATTGTAAAAATAAAAGTTAAGCTGGAAAAAAAATTTAGGATATTTCTGTCTCGGGTAATCAGATTTTTTTCAGGTAGAAATAGCAAAAGCTGGAAGCGGACAGCGAAAGTGAAAGACATCCCAAGGCTTCGTCAAAAATTTGGCCAAATAGATGGTTAATGATGTAAAAAAAACTAAGAAAACGTGTGACTTATTTTTAATTTATAAACATATTTTAGAACACCTACATGAAATATGTGCTTTTTCGTTATTAAAAATGATAATTACGGAAAGTTGTAATGCTAAATTGAAATATTAAATATTTGAGTTTCACACTTTTAAATTTAAATTTAATACAGAGTTTTCTTATATTTCTTAATTAAAATAGATCAAATCTTATATTTACAATTTAATTCTGGTGAACCTTTAATTATCAAGGCATATTATCTTATTTATATTAACTAGTTTTCAAATTTAAATTTCGTAGTGAATAAAGCTCTCTGCATTCTCAGATAAGAAAAGATAAATATTCTAAGAAAGCTCATTCCTACTTAGATTTCCAGTTACGATGCAAGCAACTTATATATATATATATATATACAGTAGAACCCCGCTAATCCAAAATTCCAGTTAATACGAACCGATTTTATTTTCGAAAATTATATGTAATTGAAAATATTACCTGAAAAGATTTAAATATACATAATAAAAACAAAAAAGTACTTTTTCAGCATGCATAATTTTGTACACATTGAAGAAACTAATGCAATTCGCTGTAAGATAAGGTCACTTCATACAGGAGCGCATCCATTATTTTAATGAAAAGGGGAGACATATTCTCTTTCTATTGCTTTTGAATAAAAGAATTCAAGAGATAGTAGTACTGAGTACTTATAACTTACATTTTTAGGCATACATCTTTTTCTTTTCTCTTTTTATCCGAATTTCGGGTAATCCGAATTTTTTGTAATCCGAACAGGCACCGGTCCCAATTAGTTTGTATTAGCGGGCTTCTACTGTATATATATATACAGAGAGAGAGAGTATAAATCGTAAAATTGTTTTTCTATTATTTCTATTATGTTTTGCCTCTTTTATATATATATACATTATTCATTTTGCATTTAATCACTCGATACAATCTTTTTGCTATTTAAATATACTACTCCTTTGTTACTTATATGTAGCAACATTTCGAGCTACGAATTTCATTGTGTATAAGAAAAAATAAGCGTTAGTTCCTGCTTTAGTTTACGGTTATGATGATGACACCTTTCATAAATTTGCTTTTTACTCTATTTAATCAATCGGAACACCCTAGCTTGTTGTCTAAACATATTACCCTCTTTTGTTGCTTATTTTCAGTAACAGAGTTCATTCCGTATAAGTGATAAAAATAATCTTTCTGCTTTCGTTGGCGGTTACGATGATGATAACTTTCATTAATTTTTTTTCTGCATTTTATCATTCTGCACATACTTCTTAGTTGCATAAATATACTACTAATCCTTCGTTTATTTACGTGCATTAACATTTTGAATTATAATATTTACCACTAAACTTAATAATTTTCTTTGCTCTCTAGTAAAATGTCCTCTTCTGTTTTGGAAAACGGCTATCGTTTTCATTCAGAAGGCATATAATACTTGAGATGTTTATGGATTCTCCGTAATTTTTGTGTCAAATTATAAATCTAAGTACTGTTTAAATTTTAATTTTAAGAGTAAAAATAGTTCGATCCACGAATATTCTTGGGCTTTTGAGTTAAGCGGTTAATTGTGTATAAGTAATTCATCGTATATCTCCTACATTGTACTTGAGATACTCCTTGTTAAGGATATAAGTAAAACGGAATACCGCCAATAAAATACAGTTAACTGTCTTTTTTAATACTGTTAAAAAAATTATACTGTTATTCATTATCTCTTCACATCTGACATTGCACCGTCACAGTCATCCACTAGCTTTTAGCATTTTAGATTTGCATGACCGTCTTGTGTGCACGGGATTCTCAATTCTTCTTTGCTGGGTACCCTCTCATGTTGGCATTTCCGGCAATGAAATAGCTGATACAGCCGCGAAAAATGCATCTGCAGTCCTTGACAATCCCATTCCTTTAAAAGATTTTAAACACTACATTAATCTCGCCTTACACTCAAGATGGGAGAACCACTGGAATTCCCAGTCAATGAATAAACTTCGCTCAATTAAGCCAGTTCTGGAACCTTGGCCTACTCTAACTAATAGAAAAGCGGATACAATTATCACTAGGTTACGAGTGGGTCACACTCGATACACCCATCGTCATCTGCTGATGGGGGAACAAGCACCAATGTGTACCCAGTGCAATTGCACTATGTCAATCCTCCACATACTTTCTGAATGCCCCAATTTTAACTATCTACGGTTACGTTACTTTCAATCCAGTGCTATTTCCTTAACCGATTAACTTGGAAAGACTCCTCATGTTCACCTTTTACCTTTTTTTAAAATCAATTGGCTTTTATCCTCTCATTTAAGCACTTTTCCCATTTTTTAATATTTACACTATTTTTATATACATTAGTTTCACATTTTTATCTTTCCCTAATTTTTACATAGTTTAGCACAAATCTAAACAAATGTTTGGCGCAGCTTGGCCAATTCTGGCCCTTGTGCCATAAAACCCCAATCAATCAATCACATCTGAAGTTGAACGACAAATCTGATCTTTGAGGGAAATGAATGAGAGTCAAACACGGCGTCAAATTTAAATAACTTCCCTACGAAACAGATTAATGGAAATAGCAGCCGGCCGTTATCAGATTTCTGGATCGAATGACCCACGGATCGATTAAGATTCCTCGTTTGCTGTCCATGAAAGCGCAGGAAATTAATTAGCGTCATCCTGTATACATGAAAAGCTTTGATGAAAGACTTCCGACGGGAATCGAAATTCCATCCCTAAATTAAAATAAGTGTTCATTATCTGCAGGAATAATTAGATGCAAGAGTTAAATGCATGTTTCGGAATACCTGATCTGCATCCGAACATACAGGGGAATATTGTCCCTGCATGATGTTAACTAGAAAGGAAAAAAGCAAACACCTTGTTCTTAATAGTTTAGAATAATTTGCTTTTGGATGTGGAAACAGATAGAAAATTGTTTTCATTTTGGAAAGAAGTATGTCATTTTAATGCATCTTGAAATTTTGGACTAGGATTAAATTTTCAAATGAAATATTTATAGAATTGAAGCGTAAAGGGATGATAACTCTTTTCGAAGAAAAAAAGAAATGCATTTTTCCGTACTTTTAATTTTTGGGTTAATATTATTGAAAAATAAAATAATTTAAGTTGGATTGAAAGCATAGCAATTACATTCAACACAGTCTTTCCTGTAAAATAAGTATCAGTCTTATATTAATTTTTACTCCAAAAATTGTATGAAGTGCTATATTCAGGTAATGCCTTATCTTTTCATGAAATATTTATATTTATTCATTTATATGTCCATGTCGTTCAAAGAAGCCAACTGTCCAGTGATGTGATGCTTTAAATTCTTTTGGAGATATGTCTGATTTTGGTGCTATTGTTTTTTGAAAATGCTTGATTACTAATTCTACGAATAACCAAGCACTTTGTTCTTTTGTCCATAATCATTCGCAGACGATGACTTCATGATGATGATCTCAGAAAATAATTTTTGCTGACAATATCAGCATTTACATTTATTAGAATTCCCATCGTCCCCCTGTTGACTGAGGTTATCTCACTCTGATCAGGAATTTCGGCCATTCTAATTTCCAGCTCCATCTCTTTGCAGAAATCTGTAAGATTCTTAGCCTTGGAGTGTTCCACACTTCCTGCTTGTACTCGATGGAACAGTACAAAATTCTTGCACCCTTACATGAGGATGAAAATGTTATTCCCTTTAAATCTATTGAATATTGAAGATTCTAATTTGTCGCATCCACGTCCATTATTTATCTAATATGCATGTATGTTGTATCTGCAATTCGATTGGTCATTCGGCAATAACTGTGGCGCCCATCTAGCAGAGGATCTCTTAAGAAGGACCAATTTTGAGGATAGAGCTTATTTCGCAAACTTATCCCTATCAAATCAAATTAGTACATATTTTTCAACTTGGTCATATTTTCGGTGAAACATGGTAATTATGTTTAGTAGATGAAATCTATCAATTAATTAATTTTAGAACCTCATTGAATATTTAGTAAGTATAACATTGCTCTAAATCGCTCAGTATTACGTTACGTCCTGCTTTGAAGCAATACGAGGACTACTTTGGACAGACTTCTTAACTTCTAACTGCTGTCAGATAGCGAAAACGGCACCTGAAATGCACCCGTCTCCAGAATTCCGCACCATATCGGTGGGAGGACGTATCGCCAGCGAATGGGATTTAGCATGCACCAGGCCCACATACACGACGGATCTTTGGTGGTATCGGTTTTCGAACCTGGAACCCTGCGCCCCCTAAGTCAAGGCTTTACCACTAGGCCACTACAATTCATTTTTGTTCATGAAAACAATGTTAATGACTGTATAAATCCATTAGGAGAATAAGAAAGAATTTGTGCTGCCATCTATTGTCTTTATTAGATACTAGAAACTCCTTATTTCTAATAAATCGTCAAAAGACTACCGCCTGGATAAGAAAAAGGCTCATAGAAGGTGGTTTCGACGAAAAACTACCGTCCTTGAAATGGTTAAAAAACTATTTTATTTCAAATATTCCAAAAATCCATGTTTAAAAACACCTTGTAAGAAATTCATTGAAGACTGCGTTTTTTATTGGTAAATATATATCGCTCATGGAAAAAGACAGCAAGAAGAAAATCTAATTCTTATTTCGAAAATTATGATGACTGGAAAATAAGGAATAAATAATGTTTAATTTTTATCCGACTTCTAATGATCATAAAATATATTTTCAGTTCATTACATTTTTAGATGCGAATATTTAAGCCATATGTAATTCGGAACTTTTTTATATTTTTTTTGGACAATCAAGTTAGCATGCTATATTCAAGAGGAAGAATCTCTCTTCCAATTATAGCAGTTTAATAACTCCAGAAATATGTAAAAGTCATAGTTTTACATAAATACGGAGAAAAAAATCTACTGAATGAGCACCTACATCACCTTGTGAATCCATTACAGTCGATTTCCATGTCAAAATTGCTTATATGATGATGTATGTTTATTATTTTTAACTTTAATTACTAACATGTAAATAAATGCTGAACTACGCTGATCGATTAAAATATTTTTACTCAGTTGCTAGATATATAAAATTGATGCACGCAATGTGAAAGCCTTTTTTTAAGGGAGGCTTTTATGTTTTCTTAATTATTTCAGGACATGCACGATAGTGAATATCACGGTATGGGAAATATTACACATTCATATTTAAAATGTGTCATAGTAACTGGTGAACGAGGGTAGGTTGCCGATATTCAAGTGCTCAATAATTTGGTACAGAAAGATCTTAAATTTTACCTTCTGAAGCTGAAATAAAAAAAATTAAACTAAATTAAAATAAAATGTGAAAAAAATTAAGATGGAAAAACAGTACTTCAAAATTACCAAAAAAGAAAAAGTATATAAAAACAAGTAAAAGTTCACATATTAAAAATAAATCTTAAAAGTACATCGAATTAGTTAAATGCAGCTGCAACCAAAATCAATGTAGAGAGACGAACAAAGTGAAAACAAAGTGAAAGAACGAAGTGGAGGAATTCGACTTTTTGTACTTCATCAGAGGTCAAACAAGAAGCGGAGATTCAAAATAGGACTTTTTTCTGCTTAAGGGTTTGATATCTGTCAAAATATAACCCTTAAATGACCCTAAAAATCCTTAATTGGAATGAAAGAAAAAGGAACATCTTAAAGAAATAAAAATAAAAAATACTAGAACAAAGAGAAAGATTTTCAGCCTTACCTCGCTCTCCAACAAAAGCCATTTCAAGAATCCCGCCTAATTCAACAAGTGCAAGAAACATGAATGGAGAAAAAGATAACTCGGTGAGTAATATGAGTAAAGCACTATCTATTAAAGCCAAATAAAAACAAAGAGAGAGAAAGATAGAGATTTTTTAATTTTTTTGAAATTTTTATTTTCTGATGAAGTACAAGAAGCCGAATTCATCCATTTTGTTTTTTCACTTTCGCTTCACTCTGTTCTTCTTCTGAAGCTGAAGTATTTGCAACAAATAAAATCTTTTTTATGTTAGATGTAATTTGAAAGACAGGAAGTCAGGTGTCCGTTGATTGTTTTAATTATAACTTAAATTATAAAAATAGTTATAGAACGAAAATATGACTAAAAATGGTCTGACAAAGATTCCTTATTTATCGATTAAATTACCTCCTTATACGTATATTCGAATCTAGACAGTAAAAACATTACTGATAAAATAAAATAAAATCTCCCGTAGTGTTTTGATACAATGTTAAATGTTGGTGAATTATTTAATACCATATTTACTTCGAAATTCGTTATTTTATACTTATAAATTGTAAACAAAAATAATTACTCTTTTGATTCAATATTATTGAATTTGCTAAAATTGAATACTCCTTGAAAGTACTATTACTGTTTTTCAAATGAAGAAGCAAAGTAAGTTAAATGAGATCATTGGCAATGCAGGAAATAATTTTTTTGAATGTTTCGGTAATTCAGCTGAAACTCCTATTCAAAATCTGACTTTTATCACAATCATTTCTTATGATGTTTTCAAAGTAATCTTTATAAGTGCTTTAATTTCTTCCCTTGTTTATGGTGTTACAAACATTATAAATTTTAAAATGTGTACAATGCCAAAACGATCTCGGTGTTTTAGTACTGTGTTACAGAAACAAGCACGTCACTATTTACCCGTAAAGTTTTAACTGCACGAAATTTCATTATTGATAAGCAATATTTACCCGGAGCTAATTCTATGTACGAGGATGAATACAAAAACAAAGGCGACAAGGGTAATAAAAATTATTTATTAACAATAGACAGAAAATACAAAAAGGTAAAGAGGCTTACTTGCCGATTACTTTTCCACATAATTACCAAATCTATTTTGGCAATTATCTGAACGCAGGATCAGCTTGTTTAACCCGGCTGGTAGAAATAACGTCCCTACCCAATGAGCCAGTTCTCGGCAGCTGTTTCCACATCTCTGTTTGAAGAGAACCTTGTTCCAGATAAGTGTTTGCATCCGAGTTTGGGTACCCAATCTGGCCTGCATTGGGAGTGGCTCTTCCCACTTGAGCTTTTGCAGCAATTCTTGAGTTTTGCGAGCAGTATGGGTATTGGTATGCAGGAGGATGACACCATCACTCAACATGTCAGGGTGTTTGCGTCGGATGGCTCCGCGATGACCCAGAGCCTTTTTCTTTTTTTCGAAATTGAAAGAACACTTATGTGGAACAAGGTACTCTTCAAACTGCTCAAGAAGCGGGGAACACTTACTTATCTGGCACTGGCTCAATGGGCAGGAGAATGATTTCGACAACCAGCTTAAACAAGTTGGTCCTGAGTTCAGATAATTGCCAAAATAGATTTGGTAATTATGTGGAAAAATTATCGTCAAATATGCCTCTTAATTCAATTTCTTATTTTCTGTCTAACGTTAATAAACAATTTTTTATTACCCTTGTAAACTTTTTTATCCATCTTCGTAATATAGTAAGAAATATTTTCTATAAATTATTTTGTGCAAATACTATACATCGTATAAGAGAAAATTGCTCGTTTTAGCTCAAGAATTTATGTGACTGAAGAATTGCTGTCATTATAATGGACATAGAGCAATAACGTAAATTCTGGAAAGTATAAGAATAGTAGCGATGCCACTAAATTGAAGTACCTTATTTCGTTTTATTTTAGGTTTATGTATGTCTTAATGCAAAAATAAAGGCATCTCAGCTTTCTCAATGATGTAGTTACATCAATGAATAAATCATGAAAAGGGAAAACTATCTGTACATAAAAGCGCTGGAATCCAACATTTTTTGTTATAAGCGTTTTCTGTAAACGATCAAGAGTTTCTATGCATTGCAATAACCTATGATTTTACTAGCCCTTCTTCAATCTTTTATGGGTACTTCATGTAGTAAATGCCGTGAAGACAAGTTTATTGGTCTATTCTACTTCTTGTATGACATTTTGTAATTTCGTACCACTTTTTAACTTTCAAAAAAATATCTAGATGAAAATTTGTTAGAAAATTTTATAACTTTTAATTTCACTCTGCAATATTTTTGAGCTTTCAAATAATTTTTTTGCTGGTTGCAGTCCCTTGCAAATTTCATTTTCAGATCTTTTCTCATATTTTGTAATATTCCCACTCCAATTATACACTGGTGTAAAAAATTAAGGAAAATTTCGTAAAATGCGAGAAATTTGCAATTAATACGAAAACTATGCTTCGAAATCAGTTCTGGCGAATCGTGTGGCCTTTAATCAAGTATTATGCACATTTTTCAGTGAAGATTCGGTCACGAGGGCAATTAGGGGGGGGGGGCGCCAACAGAAAGGGATGAAGGCGAAAATGGAGTTTGACCCATCCTGTTTCACAGAAAGATGATAACGAGATGTAACTTTTATCGAAGGTTATGGTTTAATGTGCATAATATTTACATGCATTTTCGTAAGAATAGCACAAATATTCGGGAAGATATAAATGTTTCTTTAAAAAATCCCAAATTTTTCCGCATGTGTTTTGATTAAAACATGCGAAGTTTTCATTCAAATTATTCGAAATTTGCAGAACACTTGCAATATGTTACAGAAGTATTATATTAAACTTTGAAGTAAATACGTTGAATATTACAGGAAATATGAGTGTTTGTACTAAATAATTTTTTACTGCGCATGTGCGAGACGCAGCGGAATGTTTCTCTCATAACTTCAAAGCCAGATATATAGAGCAACTTAAAAAAAAAATCCAGTTGAATCCCGCTACAATTCAGAAACCTGTCGGCATTTCAGTGAGGTGAATTTAAATTTCTCTTTGAGAGAAGCTAAGTGATGAGGGTAATAGTACAAACTAATATTTTTTAAATTTGAATCTTCGAACAGTAACATTGATTTTAGGAAAATTGAATATCATGAATACCACCATCATGTACACTTATAAATTAAATACATTATTTAAATTGCATTTCTTCGAATACCATTCGAATATTCAAGTTTAGAAAATATCAGTTTGTGCAAGAACCGTCATTATTTAGCTTCTCTTCAAGAGAAATTTAAATTCACCTCAAAGAAATGCCGATATCCGCCTGAATTTTAATGGGATTCAACTGGAATTTTTTTAAAAGTTGCGCTATATATCTGGATTTGAATTTATGAAAGAAAAATTCCGCTGCATCTCGTACATGCGCAGTAAAAAAGTATTTAGTACAAACACTCATATTTCCTCTAATATTCAACGTATTTACTTGAGATTTTAATACAATACTTCTGAAAAATATTTTCGAGTGTTCTGCAAATTTCGTATAATTTGAATGAAACTTCTGCATGTTATAAGCAAAACACATGCGGAAAAATTTGGGATTTTTAAAGACAACCTTTATATTTTCCTGAATATTTGTGCTGTGTTTATGAAAATACATTTAAATATTATGCACATCAAAAACAACAATTGATAAAAGTTGCATCTCGTTATCAGCTTTCTGTGAAACAGGATGGGTGAAACTCCATTTTCGCCTTCATCCCTTTCTGGTGGTCCCCCTAATTGCTCGCATGACCGACTGTTCACTGCAAAATGTGTATGATACTCGATTGAATGTCACACAATTCTCCAGAACTAAATTCGAAGCATAGTTTTCGTATTAATTGCAAATTTCTTGCATTTTACGAAATTTTCCTTAATTTTTTACACCAGTGTACATGATATGTTTTGCGCTAATATTTTTTTTTCACGATTAACAAATAAGAAATGCTTCCGAGTTGACCAGTGTTTCCCAAAGTGGGGTCCACGCCCCGCAGGTAGCAATTTGATTGTTAAGGGAGTTAATTCGAAAATGAAAAATAGAAAAGAAATCGGCTGGATATACACAAATGGGAGACTTGTGAATGAAACTAATTAAATTGCAACCTGTCTTCAAATATTTTTGCAGCAAACATCAAGCTCAAGGATCTCAAGAAATTTAATTGATTAATAGTCTCTAATAAATAAAATAATGTAGAAAAAGCTTTCATTAAAATTATTTCGTACTTCAATTTCAGTTCTCCATAAAAGTTCTTCAGTTCTTTTTTAAAAAGCTTCTTTTTCTATTTTTCAATAATTTCCTTAAGATTTCTTCCTAAAACCTATAATTTAAGTTTCTTCAGTAAGGAATTCAATTTTAGATTATTAAAAGTTATGCATATGTTACACAAGGGACATAAGGATTTTAGAAACGCTTAGGTGGGGCATGGAACAAGAAAAGTTGAGAAACACTGTACTAGACTAATAGCTTTCGAATTGAAACAAAGAGAATCTACAAAATTAGAAGAAACTTCAAAATATCAAGCCATTTCGATTCTAGAGATATTTTTAGAAGCATTATAAATTATCACTTGGTTCCTGATCCATACAAATCTACGCTAGCAGTTGTGAGATCAGTAATGATCTATGAACTTCAAACTAAAATTCTAAACAATGGTTTTTTTTATTCCATGACTTATTTTGTATCTTGTAACGGTAGTTTCCTTTTTGCTCATTTTTTTCTCGGTCATATATCTAAATGTGTGTGAAAATCTTCATTTTTGAGTGTATAAATCTTTGCTTTTATATGTTTAAACGGCATAAAAGTTCAAACCAAATTGCTATGAGAAAAGATTTGTTGCCTCTCCTTCCACTGATTAATTTGCAGTATTCTCTTCAATTCCTGAGCATCCTATTATGAAACATATACGAGATTCTAGGATCTTCCATCAAAGGTTTAACAATTATATTTAAGTTTTGTTTAGTAATAGAAGGAATACTATCTGACTGATTTGAGATTGTTCCGTTTACTTGCAATCATTAAGAAATATGTTTTTTTCAAACATTTTGTTGGTTATTTACATTTAATGTAAATGAGATTTTTTTGGGGTAAGTACATTATATTTGCAATTTACTATATTACTTAATTTTTAGAAGTGACGTGTTATTTGATACAAGGGCTAGTATTCAGTATGATACTGAAATTATACCGCTAAATCAGACCAGTTTGTTTGATTGAGAAAATACGTATACACAATGCAAGGACTAATTTATAATAAATTTAAAATTTCAAGCATAAAAATGCATCATGCGCTCTTTCTAAGTTTTTTCAGAAGAAGATACATTGATATCAAAATAACGCATTTTGTATTTTCTTAGTTATTAAGCGCAATAGAGTAGCTGAAACTTTAGCTTCTGACCACCTCAAATAAGATGATACATCATATTTTGTAATGTCATCAAATAGAAATGGTTCCGGTTATCAAGTATGAATCTATGAATTTAAGGATAGCTTCATTGCATCGAACCACAGGACAGAAAATAATCTGGAGATTTTCGTCTCACGTAAACCTTAGAACTCGTACGAAGATTAAATACACAAAGGAGAGAGAAAAATAATATGGAATCCCCAGTAAGGAAATTAATAAATGTCGGGGTAATATCCGAGAGAGGGGAGGCTTAGGAAGAATATGGGAGCTATGATTAACCCAAAAAATGATGAAGAAAGTAGCGGAGATACATCAGTGTCTGGTTGTTGGAGATATTTCCAATACCATTCTTCTCTTCAGTCCCCCTCTGCAAGGATGCACAGGAAACCAATTTTTGCCCAGGAAGAAAAAAGATACAAAATAATTCCGGTCACCCAAAAGTCTCCTGCTGAAGAGCGTAAATGTCGGGCAGCATGTACGAGAGACGGTTGGATCATTGATTTGGAATTGGATTCCTTTTTCTCTGGGACAAACCACCAGGAAAACAAAAGGACAAAAATTGCATAACTGATTGTTTGTACACAATTACAAAAACATATATGCTATATTTCAAACTTTCACCGCAGTAAATTAATGGAATCATTCCATTTTATCATCGATTTTTAAATTATAGTTACTATAACTTTCATTTTCTTAGTTTGACCATGTCTTTGTCCTCTATCAGCTTCACTAGGCTCTTCAAGATACGGAATCAGGAATTCTTTATCAATTGTATTCCAAATTATTGGGATTCCTCGTTTGAAGGCTGCATAAAGTACTTCCACTAATTTGGCGTGCTCTTTCTGTGATTTGATGCTCACTGCCCTATTAGCACAAGATACAATTAGTACGATATCCTCACGATGTTATTCGATATTCTGAATACCGCACAATATCGTGAGGATATCGTAGCAATATTGTACAGCATCTTGTGCTAATAGGGTAGTGATACGCATCTATTACGGCTCAAAATGGTCATAGAAAGCAACCTCCGAAATATTAATTTAATAGTTAATCGCTTTCATGAGTTTTCATAGATTTTAAACACTTTTTGAAGATTGTTTTAATTTTTTTTTCATCCATGTTTTGGGAACGGTTTCTAATTATTTTCAACTATGTCTACGCAACTATATATTAAATGAGTATGAAAGAAATTTTCTAGATATTTTAAACAGTACACCGTGAATATTATTGGACGTATACACAAGTCTTTGGGGTTTTATTGCTCCGAAAAGATTTAAACTGAATAATTTATCATATTTATGAAGTTAAAACATTGTTTTAAATAACAATGAAAGTATTTTTTTTTACTTTTGCAGATCATTATTTTTACTAATCAAATTACCACATGATGCTTAATTTTGTTCAGGAGGATACGAATGGATATATCCTTGCTGGAAGCTTTATAAGCGTAACATACCTTGTCAACTTTTAAAAAAATCGGCTGCAATACACAAAGTTCGAGTATCATTGACTGCAATCACATATATCTTATATTACACTTGTTTTATTTTTCGTCAAACGCGTTATAAATTAATCAAATCAGAACAAACTCTTAATAAATTTACGTTGAGTTTTCAACCAAAAACTATTTTAATCAATGCAAACTTTTGAGGAAAACAATTTAAAAAGTGAAAGTATAATTCAAAAGTATTAAACATTTATTTGCATACGTATTTAAAATTATTCCGTTTCAAAATATATATAACTTACCATTTCAATCAAAAATTATATTTCAAGAAATATTTTCTAAGAAAATGGGTCGAATCATAGGACATATATGAAATATTGAATGCGAAGTATATATTTAAAAGAGAAACAGAATAAAGTATGTCGCAGAAGAAAATTGTACTGTAAAAGAATTATATTTTATAAAAATGCCATATGAAATGCGAATCAATCAATATAAAAATGTCGAATATTTCACTCTTAGCCATCTGAGCAAAAATAGAATACCTAATATATTTTTATCCCATCTCTCCGGTTTCAATTTACTTTTTGAATAGGAAAGTTTCCGAAATAGGATAAGGTAATCTCAGAGAAAGAAGGCAGTGCATTTTGAGAAACATTAGATCTCGAATCAGAGAGCAATTTTAAGTAAAATGAGATCTGACTTTACATTTCTTTCAAGGGGAAATTCACAAACAAGAACTGTACAAAGTATTTTAAAGATCCTCTAAAATCCTACTTCATATTTTTGTCGAAACTATTCAAATTAAAGACGTCTAGAACAAATAAATTTGTATCTGAAATTGCATTACTTGAAATCATATTTTACAGTTATCACAAAATAAAATCTTAGGTTTCGCTTGCTATAAAACCCATGTAATTGTGTACTCTTTTTTCGGTGATCAAATTATTGTTGTAGATAGCGGCGCTGTAGCATTTCACTCAGACAGTCTTGTTTATAGAAAGAAATTAATTTCTGGAACTTTTTTATTCGTTATGTCGTGAGTGCAAACAATGTAAAACAGAGACTAAAAATTATTTTATAATTAGAAAAAAAATGATTTTATGAATGAAAACAGTTAACAGTAAGTAGTCTTTATTTAAATATGAGAATTTTAACTCATATCCTCATAAAACATGGGGATTTTTTCATGTGGGCATTTTATGACCTGAGTCATGCTCGCTACAAAAATTCTTCTATAATAAATTCTTCTATTGATAAAATTTCAACAATCATGCATTCTAACCCCTTAACGCTTATCTCCCTATCTATAGTACAATTAAGTTTGACTTCCATGGCCAAATCGTATGCATTCCTTTGTTTCTATTTTTGCTTTGCCTAATAAGTCTATATTGCATTCCTAAACTTCTAAACAATTTCAGTAGGCATATACCAACAATTGGCCAGATGTTGAAGCCAAAGTTTCGTCATTTTAAATTTATTTTGGGTGTTCTTTACATTGATTTATTTTTAAGGTCATGCAAGGAAAGAAAACTTTTTTTTTTGGTATTCTACTATATTTTAAAAATCTTTTATTATATAGGTATAAAAAGTTTTCTTAAATTATTTTCTACGATTTTTCGATTAAATTTCAAAAAAAGCCTACATTCCTCCACTACCCCATAAATGTCTGGAAGGGGGGATTTAATTGTATTTCACTGTTTCCTTAATCTTGATGCTTTAAACATATTTTAATACAAAAATATTGATATCTCTGCTTTGAATTAATTTGGGCGTTTATGTGCTCGTAGTGTCATTTCATCTTTTTAATAACCAGATAACAAGCACGAGCACATGAAACGAATCCGCACACATCGAATCTTATAAGCGCGAACGGTAAACAAAACAGGCTCATGTGATGCTTGGAAACGACTGAAAATTGAATGATATATTTGAAAATTACTCATGAAAGTAAAAATATGACCTTCAAAGCGATTACATTAGTTCCACGTCATTTGTGATCGAGGATATGTCGGAAGGGAGGATCATATGGAGGTCCTGGAATATTGGATACTTCGCGCGAGTGCTACCGTATTATATCCCATTGATATTCGAAATTTGTTATACAATCAATTATGCCTCCATTCTCACTGGTACGAATTTTCGAGTTTCATCAAATAAGCCTGTACTATTCGTGAAATTTAATATAAATTCATACTCTCCAAATGCATATTGGCAGTTATTACATTACATTACACCACATGCATCCCCGTGTTTAGAGCCATTTGGCTCCTTTCCGGTTTGGATGGATGGAGGTGAACTTTATTTTTTAAGAAAGGACAAAAACAAGTAACAGGTACAAAAACAGATAAAAATAAAAAAGAAACATACACTGGACAGAACAACATAGAAAACAATACAAAATAGAAAAAAATACGTAGAGGGAAAAAAATCAAAAGTAGCCGGAAGTGTGTGTCAGTCTGGGTGGATGAGTGCTCAATTATTATCCTCTACAATGAGATTGTTCTCATCACATATGAAACGCATTAGGAGTCGAAGTCGGGTTCTTGAGAAGTTGCTCGTGAGAATGTTTTTCAACCACTGTAATTTAAGTGACACTGTTGGAGTTTGGAAAGGCCAGGAGAGGGTAAACCGACATTTTGTGCCATAGTGAATTAGATCTCCTTTTTCTCTGCACGAGCAGTTGTCATGTGTTCGAAGATTGAAGCGATGAAGGTATGAAGGGAAAGGCCCGTGTCCTGTAACGAACACAGTGCCGTTTGGAACTGTGACACATAAACGTGTAATTTGATGTTAGTATTTGTGTCGGTAATTGACTAAAATCGTGTATAAAACGTGATCGCCAATTAGGTTATATAAATATCACTTTTTAAAAGTTTTAAAATTTCAAAGTTTTCATGAAATGTTATCATCGTCAAAAGCGAATTAGTGGACAAAATATTGACAATCTGATGAAAAGAAAGCAAAATTCTTATTAATTATATTAACAAGATTTCATATTCAATGCATAAATTATTTAAATAAGGAAGGACTTCTATTGAAACTTTGGGATTTCAAAATAATTTCTTCTTTCTATCTTCCCTCAGTTTGACTCTAAAGATTTCGTTCTATTTAATATTTACACTTTCTTGCAGAGTATTGAAATAATTCTTTTTCTATTCTGTTAGCTTCCTTAAATCAAATATTCTCAGTCTAATGGAAGTACGCTTTGTCATTTAGAATACTTTTTTTGTTTTATTTCCCTTAGAGGTTCGACCAGATTTGCTAAGTGAACCGAAAAAAGTTTTGACTTTTTCGTTGTTACTTTTTACACAGCGAGTAATTTTTCCATGGGAAACTGCGCAAAGAAATTTTTTGTGCATGTGTTTTCTTGTGGAAGAGCCACTGAAGTAGAAAAATCCAAAATCTGGAATAAAAAAGTAATCGAAAAGAATGACATGTCCTAGGAAGAAACTAAAGTTATTTGCATACGATATTATTTATTTTTTATTTTTTACTAAGAAATTGAACGCATTTATAAACATACAAAACTATCTGTGGACAGTGTTTTTGTAACTTATTTCACCAGCATTGTTCTGCTTATCTTTATTTTAGAACTGTTGCGTTGAAAAGATTTTCAGCACTTTTCTGGAAGCGGCGAGCAACTTTATCACCAGCAACTTTGTGCATGCATGGATGCCTGTAAAGGATTTTGTAACTTTTGTATAAAAAATCAGTTTTTGCTTTTTTTCTAAAACGTGTAAAGAAAAAATTTCATATCCATGTTTCACTATGTTCTTTAAGTGAAATGTTTAATTATTGTAAAGTACCGGTAATAACATCATACTTTACAGGTAAATGAAAGAGAAGCATCTAAAGCCTATATCACACGGAGAAGCTATCGCAAGCTGCTTTCGTCAGCATGAGCACAATGCCACTCACCAAAATAATTTGTAGCACGTGACCGGTGAGACAAGATGACGGAAATCGTGGGCTGTATTCAACCGGGTTGAAAATGCACACGATGCTGACACAAAATCGTCAGCAGAGATAATTCAAACCAATCGGGTATGACTTAGACGGTGATGTAGTTCGCCCCAACGATGACCGAAATCCTGTCTGACCGGTTGTCTCAAAGCGTCACGTGCTACAAACTTTTTTGGTAAGTGGCACTGCGCTCACGCTGACGAAAACAGCGTACGATAGTTTTCCGTGTGATATACGCTTAAGAACATATTTTTTCTAAGAAGTTTCATGAGTAGCTAAATTTATATTTCATTTTTCATCGATTAGTTATATTTTTAAATTTTAAGTTATTGACGCAAATTACAGATGACCATATGCTATCTCTAAGTTCAAAATTTTTGATGGAGTGACGGCCGATGTGAAAAATATCAAAAAGCAATGTGTGCATAATGTTACATAATGCATCCAAAATTACTTGGAATAGCCCACTTTTTGCTGCAAAACGGCATTTAAATATAACTAAACTAAATTATAATTGCTTGCTGTCATTGCGACAATGTAAGCCTCGAATTGGCGAATCATAGACTGGTGAACTCTTTCAAGCATTTCAGTCTGGTCATGAACTGTCTGGTTGTCGGTTTATCATTTTTCAAAGAGGTCATCAGCAAAAGTTATGGGAATCTCCTGCACAAGTCGACAATCTCACAGAGAACGCTGGGAGAGGGAGGGGGAGATAATGAATGTCAGAAGAATACCTCGGCACACTTTTGCGAGGGCTCACTTTTACGTTCTGCTGACTTGTAGACATTACTTTTTTTCTGTGAATGGCCTGTTCCAACCACTTTGAACATTACATGGAAAATAGCTGACTTCTCGCAAACAGTTTACGGTGTAGCATGCGTCAGTTTGCAAAGCTTTCACGATACACCAGCACCGCCACTAAATTTTCATTAACAGCACCAAGCACTAAATGCATGTTTCCATCTCAGCACTATCGTATATCCCGCATTCGTCACATCTTTCAATGAAATAATGCTATAATTGATGTTGCCCAATGTGCACTGAGTCATTCAATCCATTTAACACCATTTTACACATACAATTTCCATCCATATATTCTTAGTTCATTATACTGTCACATTGATGATTAAATTAGCTTATGATTAAGTCAAGTAAAATAAATCTTTATTTTAGAATTTCTTATTATTATTAGCTCCATTATTATTATTAGTCATTAGCTCCTACTTAATTATACAGCAGAATCGACTTCGTGATTATTTTGTATAAAATTCAATGCTATAGGTTTCTGGATTCGCGATTGAAAAAATGTGCAGTTCTATGATTTGAATGCACTAGACATTAAAATATCAGTGGTTGGACATAAATTGTGAAAAAGAAAGGCTGTTGTTAGCAAATAGTTAAAAAATTTTGCCAACGATGAAAGTTCCAACATATATGTGATGACTCAAGTAATGACTCTTCTAATTAAAAAAAAGGTGAAATTGAATACTGACGGCAAAAAAATTGTGGATTGACTTCATTAGCATTTTTAATCCTCTGAGTTAAACATTATGAGTTATTTTTAACCTATTTCCCTTTCAGATGAATGTGTGGGTTGCGGAAATGAAATTGGATAGTTGAATTAAAATCCCAAGAGACGTTCAGGTATATATATATTTCCATTTTATAAAGGAATTCTTAATTAATTAATGTGTGAAACAGCAGTACCTGAAATCCATGGGAGAAATAAGATTGCAAAGCAAAAGGAGTTTCTATCACTTAAAGAATGTCAGATATGACATTATATCTAAAAGTAATGGAGCATTTGAACTGCATTTAACCCAACATTTTTTAATTGTCCTTTTTGTTTCACACCTCAGTTTTCCTGAAACTGAAAGATGGAAAACTAAAATTGCATGACTGAAGATATTAAAATATAATATTTATTTCATTTAAAGAAGTGTCTTTAAAAAATTTACAAAAATAAAACAATGAATGTTTCTTTAAATAATGATTTATTTGTTCTTGGGTATAAAATAAGACAAAAAGAGGGTGATGCATTTTCATTGGAACAGCAATTGTGTGTGTGTCTGTCTGTCTGTGTGTGTGCCTGTCTCTGTTTTTGAGCCTGTCTGTGTGTATGTGCCTGTCTCTGTGTGTCTGTCTCTCTGTGTGTGTCTGTCTCTCTGTGTGTGTCTGT
>BGPR01002067.1:109837-193234 GCA_013235015.1 Araneus ventricosus
GTTACAGTGGCATATATGTGAGGGGATATGAACACCTTTAACCTTTCCAATCATCAAAATTTATGGACTGAATCAATATTTCCGCATATCAATCTACCCCCCCCTATATTTTTGTCCATATTTCCAAGTTTGTTTTTGAAATGGTTTTAGATTCGTGTTTTCGGAAATTTTGGACAGTAGCCTATATTTAATATTTAATGGTAGATCATTTAACCATTTTCCCAAGAAACACCTGTATTTCGATATCATTGGGATATTCCCCAGCCTGGAAAGCAATATTATATTATATACTTTCCAAGATTTTTCAAATATATATAATCATCAGATGGTTTTACCTTAATTATCAATTTCACTTTGTGAAAGGGAAGGGGGAAGAGATTTTATATTATAGTTATAAAAAGGAAACACCCCTGCTACTCTTTTTATAAATGTTTTTAAAGTTTATAATTTTACTAATTAAAAGAAATTACTATAATAGCAAAAATTTTCAGTTGTTTTCAATTCTAGCAATAATTTTTCTTTAACTAGAAAGTTATATTTTTCTATACAATTCTTTTTGTATTCTGAAAAAAGATATCCTTTTTATTTTGATTTAAGAATGTTTATTGAAATTGCATTTCAATATTTTATTTTTAATTATAAATTAAAAGAGCAAATTCTTTCATGCATTGAGAACATAAAGGAAAAGATCGATAGAAAAAGATTAATTTCATTTTCAAATTTAATGACTTAGAAAATTTTATAACTCGCCGTTCTATTTTTCAAACGAAAAATTGTTTTTTTAAAAAAACAAGCATTCACGTCAATTTTAAAACACAAAATACCAACATTTTTGACAATGTTAAAATAATTCTTCCGATATAAATTTATTAACTCTAGCTGTTTTTAATTTCAATAACTTGCAATTGAATCCAATAACGGGAGTTTCTTAAATCTTGGGAATGCATTGTATTATTATTCTTGAAGATATTTTCTTTCTGCACGAAATATTAAACTAAATCTAATTTTATCCTGCCTCAGTCATGATAACTTGTCTGCATCAAATGGTTTGGTATTCTTTCTCTGAGATTACCTTATCATGTTTCATGTAGGATTCTATTCATAAAATAATTAGAAAGTTGAAAGATTTGCGAAAGATTCTTATATAAGGAATTTTTTCTTTCGAAAACTTTCGAGAATGAATTATTTACTACTGAGAGAAACAATTCACCTTCTATATAACACCTGCATTTTCAATCAGTATCTTTCCGTAAGCGTTGCGTGCGTTTCAAGTTTTTATTTGAATCCTAGGATCTGGATTTGGGTAATTGGACCTGGTGCAATTTTTAATTTCGAAACTATAATAGATTATAAATATGGGACAAAAACGGATTCTTATTTCGAGAAAATAATTTTTTGCATGAATTGCATAATCTGTGCTTAAAATATCAAAACATATTAATTCAGAAATCAAATATTGGTTTTAGAATCAGAAATAGTGTAAATATATCAGAAGATTTCATTTGAAATTTGAAAGCTACTTCAAATATCTCAGTATTATTCTTTAAATTGTCAGACGCATAAATCCATTGAAAATGCTTTTACATTCTTCGTCATTAAAGAAATTTGCACAAAAGTAAAAATAATGAAAAATATCAAATAATACAGTTGAGAAATAAGGTAAAAAACACATTTTATATCAATGATTCATACTTAAGAATGTTTTTTGGCAGAAATGACAAATCAATTTTTATTTAAAACATATTTCGAAATGTATGATAACCTATAATGACGGTTGGTACGGTGTCGGGCGTCTAGATGCTTATCATTCAATGGTAAGGAAAGCGGTTCCATTGATAAACATAAACAGAATGTATTTCTTTGATACTTCACAATAATTAAGAAAACGGATTCATAAATTACAATTCAAGTGCATTTTTCTCTGGAAACGAATCAATTTATGAGTTGACAGAAAAATTATGCATCGAAAATTTTGGTTTATTGTATTGTATTTAGTTTCATGTTTTTCAACGATATGGACAATAGGGATAAAAGTAGCAAACTGCACAATGCAAATCACGCCCATGCAAAGCCAGTCGCAATAAAGTGGAGTCAGAAGTACAGTGTAGATATTTTTTAAATCTAGGCTGAATTCTTTTCTCTTCCAGTATAGAATTCATTCTCATTGCATATATCATGCTCCTATGGTGTGCCTGAAATAAGGAAATAAAAGACACGAACACAATAAAATGGAAAATAATCTATAAAATTAATTCCTACTTGATCAAACTGTATGTTATTATCGAAAGTTAAAAAACCTCTTTTGGCAACAAAATTGTTTCTTAAGCACTGATTACCTGATTACTTTGCATATTAAATTATGCATACTGTTACTAAATTAATAAAGATAAAATAGCGTCTAAAATATTATCTTAGAATATAATCAAAATATTCAATTTTATTCATCTAACGTGGCAAACTGTCAAAAAAGTGAAAGCATTTAACGGATTATCATTTTTACTTAAGGCTGATAAAATTCTAATCAGTGCAATCAACTATTTTTCTTACTGGCAGGATCGTTTTCACCTGTTTTCTAAATAATATGTGACTCGTTTTAATGCGTTAATCCTGTTTGAAGCTGCAAAAAAGTGCGTTATCAGTTGAATATACATATACTAGCAGATTCCCGACATTGTCTGTCTGTTTATTGTCAAAACATTTTAGGAGATAGAAAATGGGACGGTGTTTTCATAAACAGCATAGTAATTATTATATTATTTTAATGACGGAATATTGATAGAATTCTACTAAAATAATTCTCAAATTCAGAATTATAATAATTTTCTTTAATTTCATTTTTTAGAATTAATACATTTCGTATTTTTTGTAATGTTATGCCCATGCTTGGTCATTTTATTAATTAAGGAAACTTGGGCAGAAACATTTCAAGCTAATTGATCTACCTGTTTCTTTTCTTCTGTGATCTTATCTCCGTCCTACTTCGAAGAGGGTTATCCAGCTAAAAAAATCTGCAAAAAATCTTTTTAAAAAATCTGCAGAAAATATGAAGGTATTTGGAACATGTTTTCTTCAGATTTTCTACAGAAAAAAATGTAGAATATCTGAAGAAAACTATGTTTCAAATACCTTCAGACTTTCGGCAGATTTTTCTACAGTCAAGGCTTAGTTATTAATTTCAATTAATGTAATTATTAATTTCATTAATCTAATTTGCGATTCAACTTACTTGTACGATGTCAATTCAGATTGTGACAAAATATCAAACTCATCCTGGCCGGAATTCGAACCCGCGTTCATATACTTGGCAGGCAGGAACGCTAAACACAAGGCCACGCCGGACTACACGAGATGAGGTTAAAATAATCTATTTCAGTTAGAGCGTCACCATAGCTCTCGTGGCGTCATTTAGTGGTGTAAAATTCAACCATGGTCAGAATACGTGTTTCAAAGTCGCAGAGATGAGTAATAGATGAGATTAGTAATATTTTTGTTCAATAATTTAGATTCTATGTTTCAATAAATTCGTTTTCACCTTTTATCTTTCTGTTAAGCCTTCTCTCCATCCAAAGGACGCAAGCTCCACTTTTCCCTTCTTTTTTTGGAGGAAAAGAGCTAGTCAGAAAGACTTTTGGAAAACTAATTGGAAATTAATTAAATTATGGGAGAAGAGTTTAAAATGGTAAAACCTCAAATATTTATTTTAAAGACTAATTTAGAATTCATTTTTTCAGTGGCATATTTAAAAAATTAGTTCCTAAGACAATTTTCGACTGGGAAATTTTTTGAAACTCCTGTCTGCTGTAAAATTAAACAATAATGATAATTACATTCTAATTTTATTTCATATCCTTTGGAAAATAAAGCTGCAATATTAGAGAATATGGTTCAAAATATGTATTTAGAGAAATGCAGATATTATGAAATTGCAGTTAAATCTTCAAAAATCAGCAGATATTGGTGAAGTTTAATGATGTTGTGAAAATCTGCTAAATAACTGCAAATTGAATTGAAGACAAAATGCATATTTTTTGTGCATAAAAGAAATGCATAAGTCTTAAAAAATCTACAAGATATTTAAAGAAAAAATAAAAATAATTTTTTTGCAGATTTTGTGTAGATTAAATTGAAGAAGAAATGCAGATTTTTTCTGTCTTCAAAAAATCTGCAGAATATTTAGAGAAAAATACCATAAGAAATTTTTTTGCAGATTTTATGCAGATTAAATTGAAGAAAAAAACGCAGATTTTTTCTGTCTTCAAAAAATCCGCAGAATATTTAGAGAAAGATATAATAAGAATTTTTTTGCAGATCTTCTGCAGATTAAATTGAAGAAAAAATGCAGATTTTTTTCTGTCTTCAAAAAATCTGCAGAAATCTTAAAAAATAAAGGTTTAAATTTTTTTTCTGCTGATTTTTTTTTAGCTGGGTGGTTAGGGTTAAACCCGTATGGAGGAAATCCTGCTCCCCTGCCAGAACTGCTAAAGTCGCGCCTCCTTCATATTTCATGTTGCATTTTTGTTATTCTTGCATCCCCTCTACGATAATCCTCCCGGAAAACTACTTTCCTGCAATTTTTTTCTGTATAGATTTAGCAAAGTTTATAATTTTTTTTAATATGTATAATAAGAATGATGCATTTTTCATATATAAGACTTTAATGAGCTATATTGATGAAAATTACTGTACACAACAAATTAAATGCTTCACTGCATTAAATAAATTACATATAGGGGAAACTAGGGATGCTTGACCCTACGTGATTTTCTCAGCTTATGATATAATTGGTAATTTTTATGTTTCATTTTTATTTGACCTTTGGTCATGTGGTCTATTGGAGGGGGTTTTCATTCCAAGTTGAAAAGCCATCGTAATGGTATTCAGGTAAATATATTTTGGGGGAACAAAAGAAAATGTTCACTTTTTCATTCCTCAGTGGATAGGAAATTTACTATTGAATACATGATGAATTAAAATATTTCTGAGTTTTAAGCATACTTCTAGCTTTAATTTGATATACTATGTTATGCAGAATCTTAATTCTAAGTGGTTTATTTTTTAGATTATTTAGAAAAAGTCAAGTTAAGGATTAGATAAATTAAATTAATATTGAAATTAATAATCACATTAATTGAAATTGATAATTAAACCTTGACTGTAGAAAAATCTGCTGAAATTCTGAAGGTATTTAGAACATATTTTTCTTCAGATATTCTATATTTTTTTCTGCAGAAAATATGAAGGTATTTGGAACATAGTTTTCTTCAGATATTCTACATTTTTTTTCTGCAGAAAATCTGAAGAAAACATGTTCCAAATACCTTCAGATTTTCTGTATATTTTTTTTAGCTGGGTACTTGACCCTAAAAAGTTAGGGATAGTTTATCCTATCAAAACTTATTACAGCTCCGATGTCGTAGCCGACAGAAGCCCATTTTGTGGTTAGGATCAATTTTCTGATGCTTGGAGTTTGTTGGCAAAATTGCAACTCAAATATAGAGAATAATTACTTAAAAATTGTTTGCTAGTAATTATTTACTGAATAAAATTTCTTTTTAACGTGATAATTTCAAATGATGCGAATAATTATTTTAGTAAGAATTAAAATTTAATCAATCTATTTTTTCCTCGCCTGAAGGAAAGTTTTATTTATTTATTTATTAGTTGAATAAAAATCTTTTGCTCGAACAATTTGTCATTGTTTAGTTTTATTTAACGTTTCGTCATTTCTATTAAGTTTGTATTTCTTTCTTGATTTGAATTTTCTCTTAATATATAATTTTATTCTTTTGCTTTTAATTTTCTTTAAATATTAGAAGAACCGAGTAAGCCAATTAAACTTCTTTATGTTTTAGCTTTGCGCAGGTCCCTTTTTTCATTTTGATGCTATTCGTTTTTTTTTTTTTAATTTTCCAAAACCGGCATTTCTTTAAGCGCTAACGACGCTGCAAAGTTCTAGTTCCATTGCTGCAATTTTTATCATTTAATATTTCTTTAATTCTTTATTCTTATTCTTTTTTGAATCAATATTTTAATTTTTTATTAAATTTTCAACTAATTTAATTTATAACTAGATTTATTTTAATGACTAGAGCAACTTAATTTATTAACTAGATTTTAGTATTAACAACAGAAGATTCCATATTCTTTTTTTATTAGTTTCATTAATATTTTTCGATAATAAACACTTTTTGTAATTCAGTAGTGTTAACCTAATATCTGAATTTTATACAAATTATCAAAACAATTTCAATACTCTTGGTATGTAGGGTAACTTAACTTAGGGTAAGTATATCTAAGGTTATCGATACTTGACACTAGGCGATTTCATAAAATATATTCATTAGAAACAAATGTTTTCATGATAATAAAAATTCAAATATTCGAGAAATATAAGAAAAAGTAAATGTAGGTTCAAGTATCCCTAGTTTCCCTTACATATTTTCTAAAATACAAAAAGAAAAACAAAATATATACCTTTTAAAATTCTGCCACCCTATATAACTATAAATCTGTACTGAAAGGTAATAATACATACTGCTGAATTTTTTAAGCTTGTATCATTACCTTTTTACTGTTATTTATTTACTTGTCGTGTTTATTATTTTATTATTTATTTATCGCTTTATTATTTTATTATTTGTTTCGAGTGGCCAGCAGCAAGTCGGATATCTCTCCTATAGAGAATATTTCGAGAATTCTTAAGAGTAATATGGCCCAGAGTCGTCCCCGCAATATACAATAGTTACAAGATTATCTGCGGCAGAAATGGGAAAAATTTCTACAGACACATTGAGCGGTTTAGTTTAGTCCATGCCTAAACGTCTTGCTGCGGTTATCCGTGACGTCACCTCTTTTTAATCGAACCGAACGAACATTTTTGACTTTAGTTGCTCAAGGAAATACACTTGCATCGTTTATCATAACTATCTGTTTTGTTGCAAACTAACACAAATGCCTTTACAATGTTGTATTCAACGTATCAAATGTTAATAAAATGTTTCTTTTGCATATACGTTTCTTTGTGTTTCTCAATTTCCTCATTTTAAGCTATTTCTTACGTGAGCGAACTTCATTGACGTGGACGTTGTAATTGCACATGGAACATAAAAGGAATTGTTTCATTAAATGAAAACGGCTTTGCATGTCTGTTATCACACAAATGCACATTGAGCATTAGAAAATTTTTATCGAATAAACATCTTTCGACAAACGCATGCATAAATGAATCTTCTAAAATAACTTGCTAACTGAAGCAATTTATACTTTATTTGACTTTATACTTTGATAGTATATTTCCCAGTATAAAGTGTTCAATACAATTTCAGTTTCATTTTCAAGAATGTTTTATTCGTGGAAATCTGTCTTTAAGTAATGGTATTTCATGCAATAATTTTCAATAAAGGGCTATTCAACTAAGTTCAATACTCAATAATCTATTTAAAGTTCTAAATTCAAAAGTCAGGTCCTTAGTTTATTTCAAAGGTAATTTCTAATGGATTTTGATTTAAAGGAAGCACTTTTAACTTTAATAATTAAAGACACAGTTTGTGCGCTTTAAGGATAAAAAAAACTGATGTCTCTTGATTCCCGTAAAATAAATTACACTTAGAAATGATATTTTTAATACTTTTGAAATTCTGAAACCATTAAACAAGAAATTATTGACTCATATGTAAAACTCTTTCATATAGAAGAAGACAAAGATATTCCCGCTTGTTTTTGAGTAAAAAAAACTCAAAAACAAGCGGTCAAGATTCAAAGTTAAACAAAACAACTCAATGGGGTTTTTGACATAGTTTGTCGCCCACGAGAGATTCAATATCTGGATTAAAACTTGCCAGTTTCACTTTCGACATTCAGTTTGTTTTTGTATTTATTCATGGAGATATGTAGTCGAGAACCCCACCAAATGTCTCTGTGCAAATTTGGCAATTGCTGGATACTGTTGCCAAACATTTATCCAGAATGGGACTAATGATATTGTTCTAAAAAACTATTATAGAGTTGTCGCATGATAGTTCAATTAACGGGTCTTCTTCATTTGATGTTACTTTCACTTTCTTTACCCCTGACTTTGACCCGTGATTAGTGCTCCGCGTCCCACCAATAAGTTATCCACGGCCCACAAGTGGGCCGCTGCCCATAGGTTGGGAACCGCTTGTTTAGAGTACTGTCACATTTGGTAGAAGCTGTCACTGTCTATATAATATTTTTTACTTGTTAATATTTTCATATAGGCAGTTTTTACTTCGATGGTGAAAACAATAATTCCAACAAAGAAAATGATGATGGTCCTGCCATTTTTGAAGAAATTAATAAATTTTCCTTTGTATCTCTCCCAGAATGTTCGAAGCACAATGCATTTAGAATTTTTTAAGTATAAAATTGCAATAATTTAGCATTGTTTTATGTTTTCAAAACGGTTTTATTTCAAGTCATTTACCAATTATAAAAAAATTTTGATTATGATTTGAGTGTTTGTTTACGCACGCTCAGTTTTTCCGATTTCTCCTGAAGCTTGTCTGATTATTTCACCTTTACTTTCAACCCAGGAAGAAAGGAATCCAATAACAAATCAATGATGTAACTTCCTCCTTCATAAGAGATCCGCCATTTATGACACACTCGTGTTCGATAAAGCTAGATCTTACGTGACCGGAACTGTTTTTACGTCCTTCTTCCTTATAACAAATCGATGATGTAACTTCTTCCTTTATAAATTGTCAGTCATTTACGGCAAAGTCATGTTAAAAAAAGCAAGATCTTGAGTGACCTGAAATAGTTTTACGTCTTTCTTCCTTCCTATGCGAAATAATTGCTTCAGTTTGGTATCCCGCAACGAAGAACTGAGGAAAAGTATTGGAAATATCTCCAAAAGCCACGAACTGGTTCCTTCATTCTCTTAAGTCTAACTGAAGTTATTATTGCTGCTACATTGTACATTTGTTGTTTCTGCCTCGGACCTTATTTTGGTCTTCTTATTTCTTCGGTTATTCAATAAACTTATCTTTTCTGTGCTTAAAGTGTGTATTTTTTGTATAAGATAGCTATTTACTTTGAGATGTGTGCGTGTGTGCGCAGCGTACGTGTGTGTGATAGAGATTTTTTCTGCGTTGAAAGAAATTGATTCAATGTGGATCTCTGATTTTCAATATTTTTCATATTCATATAGCGAATTAATTTCTGATAAGCTTAAATTGGCTGAAGTGTCAGAAATGCTAGAAGATTATAAATTTTTCCATTGTTTGTCGTTTTCCCTTAAAAAATATTGACTTTTACTATTTCAATCAGTGATATATTTTACTTTTAGAGATATTATTGTATTTGCAAAATTTTAGAAAATGGATTTCTTAAAAGCTGGCTGTTGTGTTATGAGTAAAAGAATTGCCTGTCACCAATTAAACATATTTACAGAATAGTGTAAATATATTTATCTCTACAAAACAAAGTATCAGGACAACAGCAACAAAAATGAAATTTCCACAACATTTTACTCTTGAGCTTCCTGACATCCATTTTTCCTGGAATGGATGTCAGAAATTCATCAAATGGATGTAGTGTTTTACATAAGCACAGTTTTCTCTTTGTTCTAATATTTTCTTCCAAATAAAAAAATTGAAATTAATTTTATGCAATAATTGAAGAAAAAGTAATTTTTTAAAAAAATTAATAATTTACTGAATATTATATCAGATTTTTTTACATTCCTTCTGTATCAAATTTCACCAGATTCGCCTGGTTTGTTATTAGGCTCTGCGAAAAATGAGGGGCTTGAATACTAAAAGAGATATTGAGGAAATATTAAATGATTCTGCCCAAATGAAGGAATTTTATTAGAAATAAACTTATTAAAAACTCATAAGGAATTTCCTTCATTTTCTCTTATGAAGTAAGAATAACCAGTTTTAAACCACTAGCAACATTAGGGATGGATTTTAATTAGATTTCTATTTCAATAATTGTTTTTTTTATTTGAATCGACTAAATCAAACCTTGTAGAGGGACGAGACTCATGTTTATATGGAATGCCGCTGTTGAAAATTAATCAATTCAATTTTAGGAACCATTTTTATTAGATGGCTAAGTTCCACGACACAGTACATTAAAAGGTACAAGGCAGAAGACAGAGAACAACAGCACAACACAAGACAAGTACACAGAAAAGAAGAGACAGAGGAATCATGGGAAAAACCCGGATGGCTCTAGTAGCGCCACCTACCATAAAAAGGAGAAGGCAGTGAATTGCAACCGCTACAGCCGTGTATATCGCTTGTTAAATTGTTTCGCATAAAGATCTCTTTGATAGAATCTATATATTATCTATCATGCTGAGTTTTAAATCTTCAGTAATCTAAATAAATGCAATTTTATTCCTTTTTGGAATGACACAAGTGTCAAAATTATTAATACTCAAATATTACATGTGGATAAAACCGAAAAATATCCTTTACATGAGATTTCGAGGTAAATAAAGATGAAAGTATTTTCCTCCCTTTGTGTGTACCGGTTAGTGCATTGTTCCGCGAAATATCAAGTGAAAAAGACAAAATTAATAATAGAAATTTTAAAAGGAAATAGTTATAAACACCTGCGAAGGACTTAAGAAAGCTTTCGGCGATTGCTACAAAAGCTCTTCGCTGACTGTACTTTTACAGAAAATTCTTCCTTAAGAATGACGAAAGCGCTCTCTTCCGTTCACCTGCAGTAGAGATGTGTGGCATCATCGCGGCATCTGGCAATATCCTGAATTGTAATTACATGCAGATCGAATCCGCCCTCTTTGTGATGTCACCCATGGACCAATAGCGACGAGCCTGTTGCAGTATTTAAGGACTGATTGCTACTGTTAATTCTCTTCTTCTTTTTGTATCAATTGAGAGCTAGCAGTATAATGATTTTATGATTTCATTTATAAAATTTTTTAATTTAGTTGTTGTTTTATTAGATTTGTTATTTTGTTATCGAGTGTCTTGCTTTTACTGAGTCACCAGCAAAGTAGTTTCTCACAATGGTATACTTCTGATATATGTCGAATACAGGCATTATGATGAGAAGCTGAGTAGTTTAGTATCGTACTAGTTAATATGAAGCACTTGAGTATCAATTGTTCTATGTACCGACTACCTCAGCGAGTAGATTAGTAAATCTCGCCTCTATCCACGCTGTAAAGTTAACTTGACCTAGACTTAGGCCCCAGAAGTTACAGATGTTTGAAATCATTGAGAAAATGTTGTATTTCAACGTGTGAGTACGGAGTGAAGTTCAGCGTTTCAATTTGAAATCTTCTCTGTTCGAGAAGAATTGGGTTCTCGTACAATGTATGGGACTAAAGATGTGCCGAAAGCAAAAGCTGAGCAGGTGTATCTGAATGAGTCACATATGGCACCAGAAAGTGATTTCACACATGAAGGAGAGCGATGTTTACAGCCGATAGTAATGCAACGATTTAAAGTTTAGTAGACCATCAAGTAAAATAAACAGTACAGCTTATTATAATAAGGTAGTTATTTCTTTGCCATAACTTTGAAATTCAATCAATTCTCTTTATTAAATTTAATAGTGTCACCATTTTAATATTCTGTATATAATCAGAGAATTTCATAATAATAATTTTTCATTAATTTATACCTGGTACAAAATCGATACGTCCTGAAAAATACTTTGTTACACATTGATAATGAAAACGATGCTAATTTCAGCGCATTTTATTGAATTAAATTATTACAAATAAAGAAATTATAAGAGTTTTAAAATAATTTACAGTATTAAAAATAAATTGCTTTTTCAGATCAAAACTTTTATTTTTGATAAGATCTATGTGACACTGGTGAAAACATATAGTTAATCGGAAATAATCTCCGTGACTGCTTAATCAAAACATAGCACTGCCTTCGTTGTATACATTAAAGCCAATTAAGAGTAAAATTCACAAAAAGGAAGTACTCTTAATTTATTATGCACATTTTGCATCCTTCGCTTACTCAGTCTCTTCACAGGTTTGTGTGAAACCTTTACACTCATATAATATTTTATATTTGCAGAAGATAGATAAGCCTCGTTTAGATTTTTCATGGGCTCCCATATTTATGCATCATAAAATTCTAGCTGTATATGTTTTACTTCGAAATCTATGCCGCATCATTTAATACAGATAATATTACTAAAAGACGCTCCCTAAATCTCCAGAACTTACTTTTTCTCTTTAATATTAAATATAGTCATATTTTTTTATAATAAAGCAGATCATTTTTCTTCAGGATTAGTTTTTGTAAAAATTTCAATATCTGTTTACCATATACAATAATTAGCACTTGGTTCTGACTCAAGCACAACAGTATTTTCGAAACTTCTTAGCATATCAAGTACTGTTATTAAAAATAAAAGTCCATTTTCGGAGAGATTAGACAAATAGCTTAAACTTTAATGAGAAAATGCACATTCTTAGCAGACTACTTTTAGCTCTTTTTATATTTATGATTTGTTCATTTATGTATGCCTTTTAGTTTTTGTGCTACTCTAGAAACTTCATTAAATGAGATTATTTGCGTCACTTCTAATTTATCATATTTAAGTAATGAAAAGTAGAATTAAAAAAGGACGTTAACGGAAGTATTCTCTGTTAACTCTATTTTCTTTGTTAGAGTAATTAGTCGCGTAAAGGAGAACTGGAGAATAATTAAGAGTTAACTGAATCAAGTTTAGAACAAAAATTACCTCAAATTGTGATACGCTACGGTGATTTTAGGGAGAAAATTACCACGGGTGTCATCAGTTATAAAGGTTTAAAATGCGTGGTGTTTAATAAATAAGGAAAGAAAAAGTTTATTTCCTAAGCTAACATTTAATTTTTAGACTTACATATCCTTCAATTATTTTCGATAAATAATTAGTGTTGAACCTATGATTTCCGTAATTTCTTCTAGGCTCTATGAATAACATGCATGTGGATTGCTTTTTAAATTTTAAGTATCCTCCAAACCATACATAACCAAATATCTAAAGCTAATGAAAAACATTTCTTAGACGTTATTTTAATTTAATTTTAAAAATAATTGAACAGTTTTTGTCTTGAGCATAATGCATTGAGCTTTGTATTTAATAGATAGATTTTTGTAGCGACCTCAGTTATAGATGGGCAAGTTAATCTGGTAGATGAGTTGTGCACGATTACGTTTTTATCCTTGATTTTCCAAATTTTTCTCAATATTTATTTTTATATACCTGCAAAAGTTCGTATACCTGTGTTCCAGCCCCAAATTCATTGATGCTGATCGTTATTTCCAACATATTGTTTCAAAATGTCGAATTATTTCAGGCTCTGAACGACAACAGTTTTCATTGCTAAGGAACCTTACGGGAAAACAAACGTCAACTCCCTCCTGAATTCTTGGACATTTTGTTAGTTGAAATTGCAAGGAGACACAAAACGTTATTTAAAAATGAAAATATAACTTTGTAAGACCGAATAGTTAAGTTTGATAAGCTTTTCTTAACCCTAAGCAAAAATTTAACTTTTAATTTCTGAGATGAGTTTCGCCAGATCGTGTTAGTATTTGTATTGCGCTTGACAGAAGGTTAAACAGTCTTTTTTTTTTTTGCTATCTATTAATGTCTTCAAATGGCAAATGACCTTCGACCTTCTACTTTAAATCTTTTTAAAACTAAAATATAAAAATAGTGGTGTAAAAATTATTCATTTTTATTGCCTGTAAATTTCTAATATACAAGTCTTCAGAATTTTCTCAAGAGTTTTGACGTTGGGACGAGACAATACAGATTGGAAACGAATTTTTATATGTCCGCTGAAACCCTAAAACTGTTTTCCAACAGCTTTATAGCAATCCTCATAAGAGAAACGTATTCTTGTTCGGATATTTTCGGAAAATAAGGGTTTTTTCCATCGTCTTATTTTATAAATACAGTCATTGCATTATTTCAATAAAATATGCTACAATTAAACTTGTCAAAAGCATAAATCGGTTGGGACACAAATATTAAAAATACGCAGAAGTAATGATTTTTTCAATTTTTTAAAGGGACATACGACTCTTAAACCTCCAAATATGGTGGAAAATTGTCAAATTCGATACATTATTTCTCTGAAACAATGCAATTCCCACTTTCTTTTTCTAGAAAAATATCTTTTGTTTCTCTTATAGTACACACATTCTCAAACCTTCATATTGGTATGTATTTATTTGAGAGAGTAATAAGTATGGGTATAAATTTTGGACAAGAAAAAGAGATAGTCACCTTGCACGCATGATTAGGGATAAAACATTTATCTAAACACAATATTTTGGGTATTTCAGTAATCAAAACAGCCTTTTCAAGAAACTGAACCACAATTTATTAGCATTTAAATTTAATTTCTATTTTATGTGCCAATTTAAAATAAAAATTTTAAAAATAGTAACTTTTCTAACCCCCCCAAAAGCTTCTTTGGAATAATATGTACAAAATTGTTGCTTAATTTGTAGAACATAACAAAATACATATTCGGTAAAAATTTTGTATAAAAATATTCAGTAGGTTTTTGAGATATTGTGCACGCAATATAAAAAAAAACAACACATTTTGAGATATAGAGCTTTAAAGATATGGCCATATTCAATGTTTTCGTTGTTTCCTTCATAACTTTCATAATATGGGAATTTTTTAACGCTAATTGTTTTAAATTCTTCAGAAAAGATTTTTCGAGAAACATTTCATTTTTCCAGAAACATTTTCGAGATTTAACAGTCGTATGTCACCCTAATACTGCTGGAAACAAAACGAAGCATTAAAGCAATGATGACATGCTACAAAAACGGCAATAATAATTACTCAATTTATTCTAAAATAACTCAAATGATGACACACCCTCAACATAATAGATGAAAAATTGAGCATTTTACCATTTCCTAGAGCAATCACAAACAGAACAATGAAGAAATGAAATAAGCTGTTAACTTTTCTCAAACCCGTTTCCATCCGGAAGTGGAATAATCTGCTCTGAAGCCAATTACACCAAATGTGGTTATATTCTGAGAACTGTACAGTAAACACTTCACATGATACTAAAATAATAGTTTACTATTTTGTTTAATTTTAATGAGCTGTAAGGTATATTCTACAGAAATTATTTTATAAGCGTATACAAAAATTATAAATAAATAATTATTGCAAAATGAAATGGGTAAATGTAGTAAAACATGAGAAGTGAAATTAATTCCAATGGCCAAGATATATATCAATGCATATTTTGAACAAATAGCTATAAACTAATCTGAGCTATTGCTCTAATTTAATAAACCCTTTTTAAAGAAATTGTTCCTAAAGATAAGTACATAACTCGATTGCGTTTAATTTATAATTAGGGTTGCTCTTTTCTCTCAAAATGTTCAGAAGAGCATTTGGTCTTAACTAAGGTTAGGGTTTGAATTGATTAGTATTGTTTTTACCTTTCAGGAAATAAAGGTAAATTTTTACAGTATGAAAATAAAGTGGCACTTCATTATTATCGTATTATTTATGAAGAAATAATTCTTCTTGTCATGATATTTTTACTTCAAAAACTTCCAATTAACCTGTAATTTAAAAGTGAATGAAATATATAAGGAATCCTTTGCAATAACAAACAATGCAATTCCCACAATCAATTTGTACGGAAAAAAATCATTTTTCTCTATGGCTGCCTCTGTAAAACCTGCCTTCTTTATTTTGGTCTTGCTCATCGGAAGAAACGGTAATGAATATTCAAATCAAAGGCCTCAGGTGCGGAAATAAAAAAAAATATTCTGAGAAACATTTATTAAATCAGAATTTGTGTGTTTTTTTTCCTCCGAAAATGTTGAGCATCGGATTTCTATTTGGTTAGGTAGAATACATGTTCTAGGTTCTAAACATGTATGATTTTTTGTTAAATGTCCTTTAAATATTTTTACTGCTTTTATTTAAGCCAAACTGTAGTGTTTCGAACTTTTAAATGTCTTCAGCTATTTTAAATTTAAAATCTTTAATGGTACAAGTTATAATTTAGATAAATTCATATTTTCATAAATATAATAGACTATTATTATAGTTAAATAACTGTTTTATAAGAGGCGTTTCGTCTGCATACTGTAAACGAAAAAAAAAGACTTATTGTAATAATTAATTAAGGAACTTTCTACGAACATGAATTAAATCAAGAAATTTCGAGAGCTTCAGAAATTTTCTTGACTAGATGTGCGTAAAAATTTTTGCTACGACCTGAGAAAGACGTTTATTTTATAGTTCACTGTATCTATCTTTGGTAATAAAAGTGTCACATATTTCGTAAATTAATATCGGCTCAATTTAGTTAGTAACAAAATAAAGACATTCCCTGGACCGAAGAGATATTAATAAAAGACTGTTTTTAGTGAAAGCTTTGTATGGAATACACATTATGAATCGTTTTCAAATTAAAAATTGTAAAGCCGCAGGTGTATAATCAATGGTTATCATTACCTAATTTTCCACGGACACATCTCACATATATTTCTCCAACTTCGTTGAATATCAGATTTAATATTAAAATCTTTGAATGAATTATTCCTGTGGAATGAAGGATAAACTACTAAAAAGTCTTTTTATATTGTATTATTTTTATCGAAAGAAAACAACTAAAAACAATTCGAAAAAATTTCGTAACAAAATGCACATAAAATAGTGAAATAAATAGATACTACAATGTGGATTTAAATCTTTGAAGTTAAGCTTTATGTTGCATTTCATTATTAAATTTTCCTACATTCTGTCATACAATTTAAAGCTTATTTTCTTAGTCCTGGATTTATATTTTATATAGTGCTTCTACATTTATTCTCGAAGAAGCTTATTTCACAAAAATTATTAGTATGTAAATCTATCAAAAATTTACAAGGATGTGATTGAGAATTCTTCTGAAAATCAGAAATCTTGAAAGAAAAAACAATCATTGAATAAAGATCAGAAATCGCTTGTAGCATTTTAACAACTATAGTGCAGAATCGTTTATCTCTTGTTCTTTCTTATTAATGGATTGGTGATATTAACAACCTATTAATACAAAAAGCCAGCTGGAAAGCATTCGACAGCAACGGAATAACGTGTCCCGGCCGCATATCGACATACTGTAGTCGAACAGAGCACCATTGTAGCTTTGGAGTGCTCTGATTGGACGAGCGAATCTGACGTAACCGTGCTTTGCATGTTTTTTTACCTCTGACCACGCTCTGACTGATTCTTTCAACTAGCGATGGCGAAATGTTCTTTGTGTAATACGCCATGGCTAGTCAGAATTCCAATCTTCTCCCTTCTTTTGTAAACGAAATTGATAAATTGTTGAAGATGAAACTATCGTTCGAAGCAACCTTAAAAGTGTTTCCGATGTGTATTCATGGATAGAAGAATATGGTGAATAGTAAAATAAAATTTTCTATCTATTGATATAAAATTTATCTCGCTATGACCAATAGTTTCCGAGAAATTTTAAGTTATGTTAATCATGTATTTCAAATTAATTTCAGTTTTTTTAATAGAAAGTAGTAAATTACGTCAGTGCTATATCATTGCGCGTGATATAGTTTACACGCCACGATGCATCTGATTATTTATTTCAATCGTGATGATATAATTTGATAATATTTTTTGGCAACGTTTGACAAGCTGAGAAGTGCTTTGTTTTGATTAGAATTTCGAAAAAGAATTCCTTTGAAAATTTAACTTTTGACTTACGTTTGATAAGCTGAGAATTTCATGGTTATTGAACTATAATAGTTTTGTTAAACAACGAAAAATACTTCACACGGAATGTTGCTTACCAAGAGGTTTTTTGAATAAAGAAATCTGTAAATAATATGTAAATAAAAAAAATTATTTCCTGTCATAAAACATATATATATATATTTAAACACGTCAAATTTGACGGGAAATCTCCCAAATAAAGATGCAATTTGTATCCGTCATACCATGACGGGTGATTTTCTAGTTTCTAAAATATCCTTATATATCATACAATTCCTGACTCATGAATTGAAATAGCTCAATTATGTGAGGATTTTATTACTGTTTGTATAGATCAATTAAATCATTGCTGTTTTCAGACATTCTGCTCTATCATGATTCTAAATTTTTTGGCAACATTCCATATCATGTTATTTTGTGTGATTTTTATGTTTTGAGGGTTACCTTGCTATCTCAATTTTTTTTCTGATTTTGAGGTATCGAAAGTATACTGCATATTATGTAATACAATGTATTAATTCATAAGTATACCTAATGGAATTTTTCTCTTTTTTAAATTTGAAAAAGAATTTGGTATTTCAAATAAAAAATTTTTTTATCCTTTATTATTTCTAGTTCTCATGTGTTTTACTACATTGCTTTTTGTCTATACTCGGTGTAAAATTGTTTTTTGTATTAATTTAATTTTTTAAAAATTGATTATTAAAGTTTTTAATTCAAAATCTCAATATTTTAAAATTTAATTAAGATATATTTTTGTCATAAATCAGCAAGACAAATCTGTTATTATTGCAAATCTCAATTAGCCCATGAAAATTTATGAATATTAGATTTATGTTCGCACAATTTTAGCAGTGCAATTTCTAACACGACCTTTACAAGATTTTTGCTCCAAAGTAAAACAACTTTAAATAAATTTATTTTATCTCATTTCATTTCATTTTCAATAATGGTTAATTATATATTCTCTTGACTTTCTCATAATTCACGAAATATTTAGTATGATTTCACTGTCTCATTAATACAGCAACAGATAAAAAATATTACCAACTGCAATATTTGCAAATGGTTAAAAATAAAACGTGTGTTTTAAATATTGTTTACATGGTTAAGATGAATAAAAATACAAAAAAGTGAATGGCTATCCAGATCTCTAACAGGAGTAAAAAAGTAAATTTAACCAATCTTTCATTATGCCACTCGATTACGACTTATGAAAAAGGAAGGTTTTTAAAAAAATCTTGTCTTATTTCAGTAAAAGGTTTAAAATCGTATTTCAATTATTCAAGCAAAATTTAATATTTTTTAACCGGCATTGAGTTTTGTAAAAAGTTATTAAAATTAAATTTTGAAGTAAAATTTAGAAAGAAATTTCAAATCAGTTTTAGAACGAGTATAAAGAGAAAAAATATTAGAGGAAGTATAAATGCATTAGGCATCTACGAGCAAAAGCGCAAGCTACAGTGGTGCCATCTGTACACATTTTTAAAACATGACGGTATTCAAAAGGTGGGGGACATAACAACATATTCACAAAGAAAGAATTCAAAGCAAATCTAACGACATTAAATCAAGAAGAAGAAATATGCCCCTTTTGAAAACAAATTCAGGCAATATCTTGGAGAAAAAATTTTAAAAACTATAAGCAAAATACGCGTGTCTCACTTTTGATGCGATGTCAGAAGAGTGACGTCAGATTCGCTTGTCCAATCAGAGCCCTCCAAAGTTGAAATGCTGCTCTGCTCGAGTACAGAATGCCTATATGCGTCCCGGCCCACATAAGACGAATACTCGGTGACTCGAATCCGTCACCCTAGCCCGAGACCGCGGTGGCCTAGTGGTATGGTCTCGGTTTCGCGGCGAGAGGATTCCACGCTCGAAACACAATTCGGCCTTGTATGGGGCCTGTTGCACTTTAAATCATACGTAGGGGACAAACGTCCTCAAGCTGTTGTGGTGAGGAAATTTTGAAGAGGGGAGTACTAGCTGAGATGTCGTTCTTGTTATCTGATCACAGTTCAAAATTACGAGGTCCGTCCCAAAATAGCCTTCGTGTAGCTTCAAATTGGGACGTTAATATAACTAAACTAAACCAAAACAGTCACCCTATCCCAAACCGCAGCTGGAAGGTCGCCACCACCCTTGTTCTTACAAAGTCTATGAAAGACGAACCCATATGTTGTGTGTGCAGATCCGTAAAATTTTATGAACTTCTGTAAAGGAATTTCTCGTGTCTATGATTAGAAAATATTTGTCTGGTGTCGATGGATGTTATTTTAATTCTGTATCTGACTTCAAGTCTTAATGTTATTTGCTGAGCACAAAAGAAATTACAACGAACATAGTGAGTTATCAAAAGCAGATAAATAAAATTCCTTAAAAAATTATTAAATTCATCTGTTACTTCAGTGAAGCTATTAAATCGGTAGTTTAGCAATTGCGTCAGTTTTATACGACTGATCTTATAGATTTATTTTGATGGAATTTGTAGCTAATGAATTGTAGAATTAGCTTGGTAAGGCATTTGTGCATAATTATTTGTTATTTGTATAGAAATCAACAATAATAGAATGTATGGATTTCTTCCACCAGGAAAATTGTCTTTTGCAGAAACATTAGAAATAATTAATTTTTCAAATAGATAATCAATTTTTCATTAATGTTGTAATGTCTTAGAAATAAAAACTATGCTTTTAAAATATCACAAGACTTATTTACAGACACAAGACGATACAAATTAACATTTAACATAAAACAACAAATTTTGAATAATAAAATATTTCATGAGTTTATCAAAATTAAATTAACTCAAAATCCACTCAAAATCAATCAAATTCAGTCCGTTACATAAAATCACAATTTTGCCGGCATCCTAAAATTTAAAATATAGCATCTCAGTCTAATTTAGGCAGTTCGCAATCATTGTCACGGCTCCGGGCGAAACACACACTTCATATCAACATTCTGGGCAAAAGGCGCGCAAGTCTCTCTTCGCTTCGTTTCCTTTGGGGAAGAAAGATTAGTTCGGGCGAAATAGTTCAGTTTTCTTCTCGGCTCTAGAGGAATGAGCTAGCGCAGAATATATCGGGCAATGTGCATAAAAATCATATAAAATTTCGTAAAAAGGCATAATATAAAAATAAATATATTTCATACTATTTTATGTAGATATTCCCTTTGCAGTGTCTTAAAAATATCAACATTCTTTTAAAATGAACTGAGCCTGAAACATGAGTGCATTTCGAAAAGATTTGGATCAAGGACAATTTTTTTTCAAAAAACTTCTTTTCTCAAAGAAATAAACTAACTCTCTTATAAAGCAATAAATCAAAGACTGAAATCAATAAGTTCCTTTCATAAACCTTCGGATAAAGACACTTGCACATTTTGAAGTGAGTGACAGCTCCGAAGAGCCCTTTCAGGAACCAATCATCGGTTCCCGCAAGCTTTAAAAGGTCGCTCAAGAGCTCATCAATCAAAATCGAGGACCTTTGGTGGTTTCGCGTTATATCCCCTCGACTTCCAGTTAAGATCCTTTTAACGGTTGAGCTTGGAGGAGGATCTTCTTTAAGTGGATGGTGGCGCTTTGGGGAAAGGGGTGGAGATTGAGACGTGATGGAAACATCCCGGAAAAAAATAATATGCGGTAGAAGAGGGAATGAAATACTAGAAAAAGTTTTGGAAAAATTATAGATATATGCAATGGACAGTTGTAAATGTTGACGATTTCTTTCAAAATGCCGTTTTAACCAGTACATAAAATTAATCTTCCAATGTTTTTCTTAATAAATAAAAATAAATTTCGCTTTTAATCACTTTAAATTCGCAATTCCTGAAATATAAACACAGTAAGATGCACTCATTTTAGGACTAGGCAAGAAGTTTTATTATTGAAATTTATAACGAGAACTGTTCGCTGCACCTCAATAAAATTTTTATCTTTATTAAATTTAATACATCCATTTTAATAGAATATTATATTGTATGTATTTAGTAAATATAGGGTGATTAGAATTAAAGGATGTTCGTGTGCCCCCAGCACTACCCTCCAATTTCGAGAAAAATCGAAAAACACTTCTCCACTGTACATTCTCTATGGGGGGAAAGTTTTTTCAGAGTTCCCCAGCCTCAAACACTCGACTTATTTCGACAATTTTTATTTCACATGAAAGCTTATGACGTCTAAATATGTCATCGATTATCGTCTGCAGCTCACAACACTCCATTTTCGAGAAAAATCGAAAAAAAAATCATTTCTCCACTGCACATTCTCTATGGGGAAATACCTTCACAGAGTTCCCCAGCCTCAAACACTCGGCCGATTTCGGCAATTTTTATTTCATTCGAACGCCTAAATATGTCATCAAGGGCCCCCCCCCCCCAACATCTGCATTTTCGAGAGATACTGCAAAATAAACCTAATATATTAACGGAAAGAATGGAGACATATTGCAAAATAATACACAGTCTCTGCGCCTCAGAAACTGAACCGATTTCGACAATTTATTACTTCACTTCCTTAAAATAACTACCCAGTCAAATGTCCCACTTTAAGTTCAAGATAGTATTTTTTATTTGAATGCAGTTCTGTAGCATCTTCATATTATAAACAATAATCACAGAATCTCTTTCTTTAATGAAATTTAATTTAATTTTAATATCTGACGAATAAATATTATTGTCTTTGTTTTAGTTAAAATTTAATTTACCATCAATAGCAAACGATTTTAATGATTTTGCTTCTTTTCTAAATTTATTTTTATTAGACTGGCAACAGGAAAATTAGTCCCTTTTGAGAAGATTTTATGGAATGGAACATTGTTAAATGAGAGAATAAACTTTGTTTTGGAATAAACATTAATTTTGAGATGACTTTTCGTTTTCATCCATAATCCCTACATTTCCATCCAAATGGTGTATCAAAAATATTTTTAAATATATACTGTATACGTGATAGAACTATTTATTTAGGGTGATATCATTCTGTATTTATGGAACTAAAGGCTTTCATGCAAATTCGGGAGAAAGTTGTAGAAAACATTGCAACTCGATGGGGTTTATTCAAAGATTTATAATTTTAAAGGAAGCTTTTTTCTTCAAAGAATATGAAATCTATTATGGTTTTATAGTCTGCTCCACTGATTTTCATGCATTGCTTTAAACTGAAAAATGCAGTGGCTGAAAGACGAGAAGCAGTGGGGTTGCAGGAGCAGTGTTGAACAAAGTGTGTGCCGGCAGCGAACCCTCCTGGAGGGTGGCGAGACGGCGAGTCTAAGTTTAATATGTTTGAACATGAACATATGTTTGAGTATGAACATGAACTTTTTTCTTTACAGTTAATAATGCTCAATACGCGAGAAACCTGTCCTTAAATAATTCAATATTCTGGGCATGAATACGTCTATTTTAATTTATTTTTTACAAAATTACAATGCAAATATGAATAGATGAAATGCATTTTAATACAGTTCTTACAATGTTCTTCTTTTTCTGCATACAACAGTTTTCGAAGTAAAGCTTAAAAAGTATTTTTCTAAATAGAAATTTTTTTTAGTTCGTGTTTTAATCTCATTCATTTTTATTTTATAAAATGTTATGTAAAAAAAGTGTAAATGTTTATATATAATATTAATTTTATATAAAATAATGTTTATATATTTTATAAGATACATTAAAAAAATTTTCATAGTGGTTTGTTTCTTGAAAAGCGTCTTGAAGAATATCTATTCATTTACGAAGAAAATAATTTCTTGTTTTATTGTTTCAGGTGTTTTAGGTGATACGAACGTGTAGCGCAAAGGATTGCAAAAGATGAGCACTGGCAGCAGAACATGGAAATGGCATTAGCAGGTCCTGCTATGCCTAAATGACCTCCCACAGGATATACATTTTTTTGTAGTAAACATTCCTGCTTGTCTTTCTGATAAATGAATGATTGAGAGAAATATCCATATTATATGCCATATATTCACAAACATGTTTTTTTTCATAAGCATGCCTAATTTATCAATGAGAAAAATAAAAATGCTCAGTATCATCTGACTTAAATTGTATTAGGAATTTATGTTTTCTTAATAATCAGACGATGTTGCTCACTTAGATATAAGCTACCATTCTGGTATATAAACAAGTAATTTGCATTGAAGAGGTTTGAGAAAAGACAATTTTCAGAAAGATATTTAATCATGATGAAAAATGAGTCCTTCCTCCAAGAAAAGAAAAAAAGATATATTACTGTCCTTGACCTCAACACTCTTTTCCACAAATGCATATTTTCGATTGGCAATTTTCTGTCTTTCTGTTTGCAACACAAATTTAACACGTTCTGTCTTTCAATACCATTTTGAAAGAAATGTGGATTCTGCTCTGTTTATATCAGCTAAGAAAAACCAGCTGGAAACTGTAAATGTTTCATAAATCAATTTTCACAGAAATACATCATATTTTTGTAATGCACAGTGTTTTCAATAATTCGCTTTATTGAAATAATTATCGCACTGCCGTGTTTCTGTAATTTCTTTATATTAATTCTGCGAAATGAAAGTCGGTTTTAGGTTCAGTTTTCTCAACATTTGTCTAAAATTTAATCAACTATCTGAAAATATTTGCTTAGAATAGGTACATTGCTATATTTGTACTCAAAATAAATATGAAATCCATTACTTTTTCTTTAATTGCTATCATTGTTAAACTTAATTGATTTTGCGTGTCAAGGTGGAAAAATGAAGACTATAAACACATTTAACAATTACATGTTCAGCATTTTTTAGAATTATCTGATTTTTGATGTGAATTTAATCCAGTTATATCATAGAACAAAATAACTTAATCAATAGAATTAACTAAGATATACACAAATAAAATTATGGGAATAAAAATAAGATTATTTGCATAAGTTAAAAACTGACGTATTTTATTTATTTAACATGCACCAAAAAGATGCGGAAAACATGTACTTTGTAAAAATGTCTGTGTTAAAAGAGAATTGTCGCTACAATTTCATTGAATTCTTAGTTAACAAAAAAATATTATTTTGAAATCTGAGAATTTACCATGCATTATTTTATGCGTTGGAAGAGTTAAACAAAAAGCATTACATATGCAAGATTACAATGCAAAGTACATTGAACAAAACGAGTTGAATCGCCAGCAAGCAGTTTGAGAAATTTACTGTGCACGTTTTTATAGTCCCTTGGGAAGTTCCAAAAATAAATATATTTTTACTAGGCTGCATAAAAGGAACATGACCAATCCCTCTAAATGCTTCAATAGCCACCCTTCTTCTTAAGCATTACGAAAACATGACACGAAGAAGAGTCGAAGCTAATACAAGCAAGATAATACCATTTCGAAATGCAAAATCTTCCTCTGTCGAATCGAATATTTCAGGCGTAAGTGGATTTTTCCGATCAAAATTGTCTTGCCCCACAATAGCGGAGATGTCATTCAAAGACGGGAAAATCCATTTCCTCACCTGACTGACAATTCTTCACCGGAGGACACACGAGCGGCAGAAACGTGCTCCGGTGCAGGACCTGTTTTATTCTGCGAAACTGTACAGACAATCCTGCTCCCGATTCCGCATTTTTCAGTCTGTTTATTTATTCACCTGCCTTTACAGTTCCTTAGCTTCGATTCGTAGATTTGTAGAGGATGAAGTTTCTCTCCAACGAGCCGAAGAATGCTCTTTTTGAAAAAGGTTGGATATTTCGTATTAGAAATTTTGTGCGTTTTTGAAGCGAAATACGTTATCTTACCCTTTTCGGTAACAAAGTATATAGAAATTATTGCAGTAAAAAACATTGTTGTTCATCTTATTAAATGCATATCGTTTTTTAGAAAGATGATGACGTGATCCATTCAAAAGCAAGCTAAGCAATACATAATTATTGTTTATAGATTTGTAGAGGATGAAGTTTATCTCCAACGAGAGAAAGAACATTCTTTCTGGCAAAGTTTGGATATTTCGCATTACAAATTTTTTTGTATTTTCAAGTTTTTAACGCGAAATACATTATCGTACCCTACATTATCTTTAGTTAAAAAAGCATATAGAAATTATTGCAGTAAAAAAGCTGGAGGGCAAAGGCAGATTCCTCTACTTTAATGTTACAAAAGTAATAAAATATTACATATTAATCAATACAGACATAGCCAATGGCTTTATTGTTTCTACATCTTGCAATATTTACGCTCTGATTCTGTGTGTGTGTGTTTTCATGACATTTAATTTTTTACTATATCAAGGTTTTATCATTCTACTCAAAAGGTTATGCTAGATTTATCGGTCAGTGCATTGGTCAATTTTTTTTTTTATATCTCAACACATAATCATTCAACAGGTAGGAGTCACAAAGAAATAAACATCCCAGCACTGCAAATATCTCCTACATAACATTAAGCCAGCCTATTTGAAACAGCAACAAGAAATTGACTCTTGACACGAATGAAAAAAGACTCTAGATTTAAAAATTAATTTATTGAATCTAGGTTGCAATCTAATTGTGCGAACATTACTTTGTCATATGGCAAAATCGCATGACATGAAACACTTAAATACTACTAAAATGGGCTCATTTAGAGAACTCCCTGGATGCAGAGATAATAGTCACTAAATTCTTAACATATAAGAGAATAAAAATCATTAAACATTGTGAGTGGCAAATTTAATACGTGTGTTTAAGGCATAGGATATGAATGCAGCGAATTTGAACAGTAAATTTAAATCTCCATCAATGGTTAAAACCAAATACTAAGGCAGAAAATCCCAAAACAATTTTAAAGTTAAGGAGATATTTTTCAATATAAAAAAGGATAAAGGGAAGTGTTATTGAAATATCTATCTTTTTTGGCTATTTTATATTCAATTTATTAAACAAATCTTGGTTCCGCCATGTTTAGTTAAGTATAAATGTAATCTCGCAAATTAACTAATTATCAAATTAAATACTAAAATTAACTTTGATTAATTAAAATTAACTATTTACTTAATTAAAATTAAATTAAATTTAATTTAATTGTGACAAAATTTTCACTAAAACCTTTTTTAAGGCTCAAACTATTCGCCAGCAATTATATCTAATAATTATCTTAATTTAAATAAAAGTCGCTGTGGCCTATGTATGCATGTTCCTCATCTCCTCCTAAATCACTGGACTGATTTCAACCACACTTTGCACACTTTTTATTTAAGAAAATAGAAAGGTCACCTTCAACTTTTCAAAGCTTAAAAGTTGCTTAAAATTTGTTAATTAAAAATAAAGCAAGGTGTGTTTCCGTGATATCTTTCATTTCCATAAATTTGTTTTTCTCATTTTAATATTTTTTTCAAAATTAATATTAAACTGAATTCGCAACAATATTCTTTATTGTTGAAAAACAAGAATAATACGAAGAACTGTTGCCAGAATATATTAACAGAAACATTCTTCCAGAAGGAAGAATGCTAAAAGAAAATTTTAAAAATAGACGATTAACAATTTATATCAGGAGCAGCTATTGATTTGATTTATTTTCATGCTTTAAATTAATGAATAATTAACCAGTTAATTTAATTGTTTCAAAATATTCATGAAAACCTTTCTTTTACTCTAGTAATTGTTAACAAAATTTGAAGCACCTATATAGCAAATAATTATGTATGGAGAAAACGGCTGTTTTTAAAAATCGTCTGGTTCAATTGATATTCCCATTTTAATTAAAAACGTTTCAGATGAAAAAAGGAATTTGTGTATTATAATATTTACACAATAATAATTTTTACATTAAAAATATTAAACATGAAAACTTTTTAATCCGGAGCAAAGCCAGGTATATCAGCTTGTTTACCGTATAAAAAGTGGAAGTGAATGCGACTGATGGGAACTCATAACTTCTAAGTAATTCTTGCTGTCAAAAAACTTTCAGTATAAAAGTAGTTTGTAATGATAAGGTGATAATTCGCCTAATTTAAATTTTCTTTCTATCTTCAATCGTGACGGAGGTATGGGGGAAATGATAAATTGGGGGAGGGGGAATTGAATTTCGATTTTCAGCTCAACTTATAAGCAATTCTAGCTGACAAGAAACTTTTAGTATAAAAATTGTTCGTTATGATAAAGTGATAACTCGTCTAATTGAAATTTCATTCTATCTTTAGTCGTAACAGAACTATAGGGAAATGATAAGTTGGGGGTGGAGATTGAAAATGGCTTTTTATCTCATAACTTCTAAGCAAGTGTAGCTATCAAAAAGTTTCAATATAGAAGTTGTTTGTTATGATAAGGCAATAATTCGCCTAATTTGAATTTTCTTTCTGTCTTCAATCGTAAGGGAATTATGGAAGAATGAAATCTTCAGCCCCCTTCCATTTCCGCCCCCTGGAGCTGGTGAGCTCATCTGCGAATTCGGCCGATTTTTTTGCCTTCCTTACAACATATCTCTAGTTATTGTGTTTACAAGATAACACGGGAAAAGCGTTATACATATAGGTCTCTACTAATAATAACACTGTACAACAAATTTGAACTTTTTTTCTGTCCTTTATATGAAACTATGTGATTCTGTATGAACAAAAGGTGCTTGATTCATATATCAAAACCAAAATTGTCCATCACGTACCGTTTTTGTAGGAGACATACTTCCTATATTTATACAAATTGGTTACAGAAAAATATAACAGAGGCTTGATTATAGAAAACACAAACACTAAAATGATTTTCTTGGGCCGTTTCCTCTTGTAGGCATCTGATTGTGTGTCCCTGATAACAGACCAGCAATATTCAGCTAGCATACTTCGATTCCATCGTCCACAAACATAGAGATATCCTGGTGAAATCTTTCCCCATGCTCATCACTAATTGCGCCAAGGTTTTGAGGAAAGAAATTCAGATGTGAGTCCAAAACATGTAGTTTTAATGACATATTACAACCTATAACACGAAAGCATTTCATCATGTCACCAACAAGATATTCATAGTTTTCAGCTTTCTTATTCCCAAGGAAATGTGTGCACACTTATTTGAATGCCAGCCAGACTGCTTTTTCTGCTTCTGACAGTTTTTCTTCAAACTCTTCATCACGAAAGACTGCTTTAATTTGTGGGCCAATTAACATCCCTTCTTTTACCTTTCCATCACTTAAATGTCTGAATTTGTTCCTGAGATGCAAGAAAGCCACTCTTTCTCTGTCCAGAGCTTTTACAAATATTTCCATCAAACCGAGTTTAATGTGCAATGGTGGAAGAAAGACACATTGCGGATTCACAAGTGGTTCATGGGATATGTTTTTGGTGCCAGGAATGAATTTTTTTTCTTGGAGGCCACTTTTTACGGATGTAATTTTTTGTAGATTTTTGGAAAAATGGCGCGTGGTAAACAAAAAATAATTACAGATTAGTTATTTTCAGCCAAAAATATACAAGAAACACATATTTTCATCGAAAGGATATTTTTCATGTTGTATAGTGTAATAAGAAAAAGAACATTTCTCCATTTATTCTCATAAGGCTTAGAGATGCAAGAGTGAGAGTGTTGAAGAGACTGCAAATGACGAGAGCTTTCCAACAAGGGGTAACACGAATAGGTTGAAATGTACTTTAACTTAGGGGAAGGGAGGGAAAATCACTTTTCAGACCATAACTTCTAAGTAACTGTAGCTATGGAAAAAGTTTCAAAGCAAAAGTTTTTTTTTATCATATGGCAATAATTCGCCTAATTTGAATTTTCTTTCTATCTTCAATCGTAAGGGAATTATGGGAAAATTAAAATTTCCACCAAATATACATATAAACTTTTTAACGAAGGGTTTTGGGTTCTAGGGGTATGATCGATGAAGATCTGCAGAAATTTTCCGGAAGTTGGGTCATGAGAACCATTGCAATAGGTAGAGTTCCTATACGGAATCTACCTAAATATTGTTGTTGGTATAATTTAATGCATATCGTTTTTCAGTTGACATAATCCATTCAATGACAAGCTAAACGATGCATAAATATGAAAATGTTATTGGTAAAATCATTCGCTTTAAACTTAAATAAAGACAGATTGGTATTTGATAAGGTAAAGCAATTATTAAATCTGTTGTTTTATTAATTTCTAGAAAATAATAGTCTTAGAAAAAAGACAATTATAATAACATTATTTTTTTTAAAACTAACCTTCATATATTTAAAAATTTTAAAGGATCCAGAGGTAACCCCCCAAAAATTTGCAACAGCTTTCATATAGAATGATTGAAAAAAAATTACGAAATAAAAGATAGAAATTCGAATTTATAACAATAATACAATTTTTCAATAAGTGACAATGACGAGGAATTGTCTATTGCAGGATTGAAGAAACCATTAAATAGAAATTATACTTAAGGATAAATAAGGAATTCATTTTTTTCAGATAATTGCGATAATTGTTTCTCGCTGTAATTAAGGGCAATTAGTGCTCAGAATAACATTCTATTGTTACAAAACGTATATATATAATTAATTAGCATATTTTTTCTTTCAAACATAAAAATAAATTCCTTCGAATGAAACTTAAGTACCGATTCACTGATAACATATCTTGTATAAAGAATTTTTTTTTTGTTCTTTCCATAAAACTCTTACATCAAAGACTGCAAATTAATATGCAATTAACAAGAAACAGAGAATTGTAAAGAACGTATTACGATAATGAATAGTGTGTTTTCCAAATTTTACATGCAAACACATGCTATTTTTTATTATAATTGCTTAAAAATGCTTCTATTATTTTATTTATTCAAAAGTACTGAAACGAATATTTAAATAAATAACCATAAATATACAATTAACATAATTTTGAAGAAGCATGCTTAATGTAGTCAGATTCCTAAATTAGTCTGTTTCCTCAACGATATCATCTTTTTTTGATTTCGTTTCTTTACACAGATTACATTTTTCTGTAGAATTTAAGTTTTTGAATATTTCATTACAGAAGTTATACCCATTTATTCAATCAAAATTTATAAGCATTTGGTGCTCTATTTAACATTTAAATATGTTATTATCAATGCAGCCCGTTCTATATTAACGTTATAATAACACTTAGAAATAACAAAGGTTAAATGAGATAGAAATAGAATTGATGGTGAATAATTTTTAAAAAGTATTGCAGATGAACTAGTTTTAGCAATAGAGATGAAAATTAATAAGTAGAAAGTTATACACAATTGGTGATAGGATGTTAAACATGACAACTTTCATTCGCTAGTTCTCGTTATGAAGAAATAATTAAAATATAATTTCTACAGGATGAATAATTTTTAATTATCTTTTACTTATCTTAAATTATATTATTATTCTTATAAATAAAAGTAAGAGCGTATAGCAAATTCTCTATCTCAAAGTCGCAACGAATAAAAATATTTAATTACAAAATCGATTTCTCTCTCTTATAGTATTTTCACAACATACTCAAAGGAATTATACTATCGAGTGAAAATCCACATTAAATTAATTTATGTTTAAAATCTTTAAGCGCATTATTAATCTTTTTTCATAAGAGTGAAAAATTGCTATTTGCATTCAGAAAGAAGCTTATCTTCAAAACCAGTATCATTATTTATTGCCAAATATCTGTCGTTATTTATGAAAGTTTCACGTCTTAAAAAGAAGACCTAAGGCTCAAAATATTTTTCAAAAGTAAAAAGGAAATAACGACTAAATAACAGTCACAGGTCTTTTCCAGTTGAAGTATTATCCGAATTATGCGTTGAGTGAACTTCTTCAAGTATAAGTAAACAAAGGATTAATATATCCTTTGTATAAGAATGCATGTGTATGTGTATAAGAATGGTTTATAATCTGTAACTTAAATCACACGTCCTAATTCCGTACACTTCCTTTATTTAAATCTCAAATTTTCGAAACCCTTATAATAAATGCATGGAAGGTATACTTTACATTTTTAGGCAATTTTTAAGTAGCATTTGAAGGAAGCAAATGATTCGTTTTAAAAAACGTTTTCCTCAGGAAATAAAACGAACCAACTCCATCCCAAACCATTAAATGTAATACCCAAAACAAGAAATTCCTTTCGTAAACCTTCAGATTACGATACTGTAACAATTTGAGTTAAGTGGCAGCTTGAAAGAGCTCATTCATGAACCGTTCACTGCTTGCACGAGCTTTAAAATGTCTCTCAAGAGCTCATTAATCACAATCGAGGACATATTGTGGTTTCACATTGAGTTTTGAGCTCCAGTTGAGCTCCTTTTAACAGCAAGACTAAGGGGTCGATTCTGGTATCCATGGTTGGGTTGGGAGACGTCACTTTTCCCGTTGTTAACGTGCGGAAAAAGTGACGTCTTCCAACCCAACCGGGGGTACCAGAATAGGCCCGTAACAGAGAATCTTCTTTAAGTGGATGGTAGCGCCTTTGTGAAATGATTGTCGATTGAGATGTGGCGGAAACAAATCCAGAAAGTAAAGAACTGAGGGTGCGGAGAAGTATTTTGCAATTTAAACTGAAACACAAACAAAAAGGTTTTATTTAAAATGAGTGTTATTGAAATAATTCAGTTCAATACGAAATGGAATTAATCATGTTCAGAAAATGTTATTTTATAAAAAAAAAAATTAATGGACCATCACTATTAAACGATTTTGGTCTTCATTTTAATGATGAAAAATATTAATTTTAGAATTACGGCTAAAAATAAGTTATATTTGGTATAGAAATTTGATATTCAATGAATGAATAATTTTTACACCATGCTAAAAAATTCTCATGGCTTTGTTATGATATAAGTAGTAATCTCCCTCGGAATAATATGGCAAATTATGTTACCTTTATCAAATATTTTGAATATTTTAATAAGTTAATTTAAAATAATCAAAATATAAACACGTAATATAAAAAAAATTAAGTCAATTCCTACTTAGGTGATTCGAGATATAATGAAAAACGCATGCGTCATGCAAAATATGAAATGACAGACAAACAGACAGACAAGAAAGCGAATAAATATTGCATTGTCATCTAGTTCTGAGCTATGTTTAAAGTTTCAAGTCTCCAGTTCATCGGGAAGTTAGTTTAAAATCGATTGCAAAATTTGAACAAGATATATATATATATATATATATATAGGAATTGAAAAAAGAATCAAGTTATCGTTTCAAATTGATTGCTACATTTTAAAAAATTGTGCAAAAGAGTTGTTCTATTATTCTTATTTTACGTGACATGGTATGCATAAAATTTGTGACGAACAATGAAGTTTAATGAAACTTCTGTATTTATTTAAGTGTCATAAATAATTTTTAAAAAAATCTGTATTTATTTGCAGCAGAGAGCAAAACTATTCTCTTTGTTACTGATTGCAGCAACAATCTCAACACTTTAAGTTATCAATATTTCGACGTTTTTTCTCAATACACGTGGTTGGGATATGTTATCTTTTTCATAGCATTAGAAAATTACAACATAAACAGCATTTATACTGTAGCAAGGTTTATTTCTCCAAACGCATATTTACCAAGATTCCCAGACAGAGAGAGACAAAGAATTCTTTCGGTAAAGGAACCTAAAAGTGAAATGTCATACAATTGCTCCAATGCAAATGAAAAAGTAAAAGTTTGCATCATTCCAATTGCCGTTACTGTCAATTTTCCCGCAATTTACATGATTATTTAAATTCGATAAAACGGACTCGTCCGGAGACAAACTTGGAGATGTTTCAAATGTCTGAAAAATTGCATTCATCATTCATAAACAAACACAAAGTTTAATCTCAAGATTCATTGTTGTTGTTCACGTGTCTCCTCATGTTTTCATCGCCACTGCGTTAGATATTCTGCGAATTTTGCTCCTATATTTTAAATTTTCTTCAACCTCAATGAATAAGACGTATTTAAAATGCTTTTGTAACATCAAAAATACCAATTTGTGAAAATTTCAGACCTCTTTATGATTAAAAATATCGCTCAGAAACTGGGAACTTGGAACAATTTATTTAGAATTTCCATTTTGTTTAGTTAATTAAACGATTGCTTTTTAAATACATGTTTTACAGCTTAATGTTTCTTCCGTCTCCAAATCATCCTTTTATTCTAAAACTGAAGTGTGGTAAAAGTGTTAAATTTCTTTAATGAAGGACTTTTTCTCAAGATTATGCAATTTTAACACTAAAAGGAATTAACGTGATGGCATATGATCTCGCTTCACTAAGCGCCAAATTATGGACTGAAAAACTAGTTTTTAAAGTGAATGAGGCGAACGTTTCTGCATTTAAACAAATCTTTGAGATCATAAGATATCTTATCTTAAGAATTTAAATCTTAAATCTTATTTTAAGAACAGATGCATATAAGCTTAAATTATCTGATTCGAAACTGAACATGAAAAACGGAAAAGACCGGCTCTGCCCTTTAGAGGGTAAAAACAGCTTAGTTTAATCGTTATTAAAAAGGAGCATTACATTTCTGCAATTTTTTACAAATATATTTTTATGGAAAACAAAATTAAAAGAATAAATTTCAGTCGAAATTTATCCTTGGTAGGCAAGGACAAATGAAACAATTTTCTGGCGTTAATCTTATTTTAATGTGTGTGAAAACCTAAATTAGTTTCCGATATATCGGGATCAGTATTTTGATTGCATTTTAATATCTCTAATGCTATCAATTCATTAGTTTCCCTTTCCTTACACTGCACTTAAAAAATAATCAAGGAAATAGCATTTTGCTTCCATTCCAGATATTCAAATGTAATATCGAAATTACAATATGTATTTTACCCGTAATTTGGTCACAGGTTGCCCGAAAACATTTATTTGATAATTGAATTAGAATTGTTTCCATCGCGAATGTTACCCATTTTTAGAAATTGGAATCCATTTCGACAACAGGATGTCTATGTAAATATGATTTTGAGTATGACTTTGTCTTTTAAGATATAGAACAATATTGCTATATCAAACATACTTTGCAATACTCTGTTTAACATTGCCTCGGTGATGAATATTGCTTTAAATATTCGCTATTGCTACATTGATGACCTTTCACAGAAATTTAACAAGACTTTATTTTGGTCCTTTCTGTTTAAATAGCATAATTTAGATAATTAAAAATTCTAATAAACAACTGCAAATTCTAATTCTTCTATTGTACTCGACATTTTTTTGCTTACTAAGAAGTTGATATACAAAATTTTAAAAAAATATGTAAGTTTAATAAAATGTAAGGTGTTGAATTCCGGCAGAATTGGCAGAATTCCGGCTCCCCGCCTCTAAAAAAGATCATTCATTGACTAGCTAGAATTTGGTGCAACAGTGAACTTTCCACGGTACTGTAATACGTTGCTGATGTCTAAATATGCCATCTGAAACAAGTGCAGAGGCTAGCTCTCGAAAAGGATAGTGTGAGTCTAGGCCAGGGGTGGCGAACCTTTATGTATCAACGTGCCATTTTTTCTAAAAAAATGTGTAATGAGGTCATAGACGTGCCGTCAAATAGTATCGTCAATGCTTCATAGTGAACTTTGTGATCGGTGGCGTGCCCAAAATATTGTGTCGCGTGCCATCAATGGCACGCGTGCCATTGGTTCGCCATCCCTGGTCTAGGCCAACGCTAAGCCGTTATGTGCTGAAGAAAAACTTATACGAGCTTACAAAATTTCGATGAGAAGTTCTTAAGCATCCTTAGTACAGTCCCAATATTTCCACATGTCACTCTTACACCATTGATCCATTAAAAAATATCACTGAAAAGTAAAGGGTTCACCTGAGGCTAGGAAGTGCTGAACAACACGAAAAAATAGATTCGTCAGCAACCCAGGACTTTTTACACAGAAGCCATCCACTCCAGTAGAAATTCCTGGGATCAATGCATGAAGTCAATGACTATAATGTGTAAGTATCATCTTATAATATGTGAATTATAATTAAAGTATTCTTTATACATAAATGTAGTTTCTTTTTCATTTAGTCAAAACTTATATAATATACTAGAAAATCACCCGTCATTGTAATAAATAATCCGATGAATCGTGGCGTCCAAACTATATCACGCGCATGATATACCACTGACGTGATTTACTACTTTCTGTTAAAAAACGGTAATTAATTTGAAATATGTGATTAATATAATTTAAAATTTCTTGGGAACTATTGATCATAGCGAGATAAATTTTATATCAATCGATAGAAAATTTTATTTCACTATTTTAGAGTTACTAAATTTGAAATTAGAACGACAATTACTTTTTTAAATTTAAAATTACTGAAATTTAGATTCTCTAACACTGAAATAATGCTGTTTAACGTCTCGAAGTGCTATGGCACGAATTTTATTGTTGGTGACGTCAGAGCGGTACCAGTGAGAGACAGATCTGGGCTATTATATTAGTAATTTTTCACTTTTATTATTAATTATTTAGCAGAAATGACGTCTAGAGATGAAAAGATGTTTTTTTCCTATGAAGTGTACTGCATTTCAGATTATATAGAATAATGCTTTCCTTCCAAACAGCATCATTACAAAGCAAACGGACATTCTTTTAACACTTAAAGGTTATATGCAATTCTTTCACAACAAACTTTACTCAAATTAACGTAATCGAATCCAAAAGAAAAATTCCTTTCTCCGTTGCCAGGCAACGTTTACAAGACAAGAAAAAGACTGTGGAATTGTGAATTATATTCCTACTTCATTTTTTCATATATGCACATACTTTTTCATTTTATGAATTTCTTTTTATATTTTTCTGATTTCATTTTTTAAAATATCTTAATGCAAACTTAGAATGGATATTAATAATAAGAAATAATGCAAATATCATATAATACAAATCAATAATACAAATATCACAATAGGTTTCTCCCTATTTAGAAATGAAGAAATAACAAGTAAATAGATTTGCATTTAATAGTTATTTAACACTAGCCGCTTTCGTCGACAAGCTTACTCGCCGGGTACATGATTTCAATTGAATCTTGCATCATTTTATATTCATGGTTCTCTTAAAAACGTATTTTAAACCTCAGATTGTGGTAAATATTCAACACATGTTCTATTAGTGAACTTGGACCTCGTCGGTTCATTGCCTACATAAATGTTCCTAATGGAGTCAAATAACTGACCAGGCCATGTAACCTCTAAGTACATGTTCTTGGCCCTATCTTCACTTTCATATTCTTCTTGTAAAATATGCATATGATTTCAACATTAAAATGATGCAGCACATTTTATGGCCAGTGGCATGTTAGCTGTATTAAAACATGCTGAGAAAAGAATGAAAACATAGCAACCAAAACCATTCAGCTTACTGGATATATTTCTTAACTCGGCAAAGCCTGAATTAATTATTTTTTCCGATATCAATTTCTTTCTAGTATATTGTTGATAGGATGCTATTTATGTAGGAAAAGCCTTTTTTTTGTTGTAAAATTTCAATAATATTGTCAAAAATGCACGAATGAAAAATTTTTGCACTATAACGAAGAAAATTGTAATATTTTAAACCTTAATTTATGGCACCATATAGTACCGCTAGTCTTTCAAGGGTTAATGTAAGCAAAGCAATATCTCGGAGAGTTTGGTTGACAGAATTCAAAAAACTTTTGATGAAATAAAATACGAAAGAAAAATATATTAGGATATTATCTCAGATTACAACAATGAAAGAGAAAAATGCAATTAAATATTTGTTTAAACAATGAAAACAGTTTGAGATGTGTTGCACCAATGAAAAGTATTGTTTTAAATTATGCCCAAAAATATATATTTTTAAAATGTATTAAAATTCGAGAAAACATTGTAAGGCAACTTAATTTATATCATTGTAAAGGTAATTTTTTGCACTTTCAGATGGTGTAAAAATGATTTTTGTACTGTAATATTTCCCGAAGTTATTAAGGAAGAACGCTAAAAGTTCGCTTAATTTTTAATTTATTAAAATTTCAAAAAAGGCTCCGAGGGTGCACATTCTCACCCTCCAAAGTATGTTTGTGCCAAATTTCGCAGCTCTAGGTCTAGCTGTCTGACCTGTAGAGCACCAACACCCACACACACATTCTCCTTTATTATTAGTAGAAATAAAATACAAATCGTATATGCTTATAAATATAATATTCAATCTAGCAATGTACAAATTCTTACGAATTTAAATGAATTACATCAGTGCGAAGTTTATATAAAATTAAAAAAATAACAATATGATAAATATAGTGAGCTAAACACGAAAAGAATTTTTTCAAAATGTGGACTCCCAATAGTTATTTTAAAGTTAGTTTATTTTATTTTAAGTTAGTTAATTTAATAGTTATTTTATTCACTTCGTAACGTATCTATGAAATACTATAAGCTTGCATGTTTGGTTCTAACTAAATTTGGTTAATCATGACAAATAAATAATTAGTAATTAATAAATGTACTAATCTAAAAAAATCTAATTTCCTTTCATTTATTCGGAATTCGAAATTAACTGAATAAAATTTAAATAAATGCTATAAGAATTACGGAATAGAATAGAAATTAAATATGATTTGTTAATGTTTGTTTGAAATCTAGAATATATATTGATTATATATTGATTTTTTATTCCCCTTATTAATTTTAGTTTCGTATAACTTAAATTGTCAAAACCCATATTCTATAGATCAGTAGTGGCGAACCTATGACCCGCGGGCCAGACACTGATTCACGAAGGATTTTTAAGGTGTCCGACTAGGTTGAAAAAAGAGATTTTGGAAAAAAAAATTCAAAAACTTTTTTATGATTTAAAAATAGAGCCACAATTTTTAAGATTCTGAAACACTCTTTATTTTTATTCTTATTCCTTTAATATTTTATTCCTTGATATTTATTTGAACTAATGCGTTATTAAATTTTTTAAATACTTTTTCTGAAAATGAAAATTTCACTAAAATTTGTCCGCGAAAAACATAATATCTCCAAAACATTTCATTAAAATTCAATTAAATTTGGTACACATGTGTAAAACACCTTTGAGTATGTATTAAACCTCAGATTTTATGATAGCTTTATTTAGTCATGTTTAACAGTCACTTTCAGCTCGAAATATAGGATATTTTTGGCGAAAAATCAATGACGCCAACTTTGAATGTTCATAAAATATTTATTATTTAAAATAAATTTTATCTTGCGGTCTGGATAGTTTGAGAAGTCCGCATGCAAAATTAAAATTAAATATGTCGCATATTTTTTCAATTATGTTGTTTTCCTTAACATTGAAATTTTTATTAAAAATCTCGAAAAAAATATTATTTCCGAAAACTACTGATGATATATGAAATTTAATTCTAATTGTGATTATTTAAGCCTATGTTTGTTATTAAGCTCCGTAAGTCTTTTTTGTGCATACTTTTAAAAAAGTTTTTCTCGGAACTTACTCGGATACCATAAATGACCCAAGCGTATATTTTTATAAGCTTATTTTTTATATCAGAAAAAGAGAGAAGAGAGAATTGAAAATATTAACTGATTAAAATATAAATAGCATCTAAAGTCGCATTTATAAAAATATATTTCCAAGTGGACGCTGACTAACAGATTTTCTATCGTATCACTGCACCTGTGTATGATCCATAACAGTTGGCCTCAAACTTGGCGCGCATATTCGTTGCTCTGTAGAATACCAGCACGCAGTTTTGAACTAATTGGCAGCCTTGGCGCACACGTCTAGAAGTGAGAATAACAACAAAAAAAGTCAACTGTCAAGTTTTCCAATTAAGAAACTTTCGGTGTTTCCAAGCTATTGGCACCCTTTTTTTTGCCACCACCACGCCTTTCCAAGAGACGCCACTGACTTAGTGATCCATGTGTGAAGTGATCTATAATTAAAAAAATAAGGAACTGTAGCGGTTACAATTCACTGCTTTCTGCTTTTTATGGTAGGTGGCGCTACTAGAGCAATCCGGGTTTTTCTCATGATGCCGCTCTCTCTCTTCTTCTTCTGTGTACTTGTCTTGTGTTGTTGTTCTCTGTCTTGCGTCTTGTACCTTTTAATGTACTGTGTGGTGGAACTTAGCCATCTAATGAAAATGGTTCCTGAAATTGAATTAATTCTTCAACAGCGGCATTCCATATAAACATGAGTCTCGTCCCTCTACAGAACAAAATTTAACCCACTTCTCAATAAGGTTCGCCATCACCGCTATAGATACTTCTTAATTCTTTATTATTTTAAGCTGTGCAATGACAGTTAGTTCTAATTTTCTCTTTTCTTTATGGCTATTCAAGTTGGTTTACTTATAGCTGCTCCAAATTCAAATATCCGGTTTTAAAATTACTCATTTTGAATATAAAGAACTTTTACATTTTAACAGTCGAAAAATAACGGAATTTTTTAATACCTTATTTTTTCTATTTATCTTTTATTATTTTTTCTTCGTTAGTACTGACATTTGAATATTTCGTTTTTCGTTCAATAAATTTGGAACTTCACTTTTCGTTGTTTAATTTTAAACTCATATTATTTATTCAACATCAGTTATTATAGATAACCGAAATTTATACTTTATGTGCGTTTCAGTTCCCAAAAGTGATTTATCTGATATGAATATTTAAAATTTCATAACATAATAATACCCAATTGGAATGTTCGGATTTCATTTATTTTTCATCCAGGTTTAAAATTGTTCTTCCTGACACTAACATGAAAATTCGGATTTTATCGCTCACTTCTTAATAATTGAATTTGTAGAAAACTATTACTTTTAAAATTGGTCAGATTTCCATCAAGTTATGAGTCAAGTGTTTCAATAATATCTAATAAATTATTTATTGGGAAACAAAAATCACGTGCTATTGTTTTAGGTACAGTAAATGATGTAAAAATACTTTGAAACTTAATTAAATTAATAATTATATGATTAAGAGAGGTTTCGTGAATACAAGTTGTAAATGAGCGAAGAATATTTTGCGTTTTAATAAGAAACTATGTTCGATAAGAATAATAATTTGAAATAATGTGAATTTGTTTGTGCCATCCTAACTTTTATTCTAAATCTTGCACATTTAAGCAGACCTCAATATTTAAAACGGAACAACTTTTAGCCGTTTTCAATAACAGATCCTTTAAAATTCTATTGTTCGAAAAATAAATGCTTATTAAGCGTGTAAATTTAGAAACCGTGGGAAAAAAAGACAACATTTCACTATAAAATCAGATTATAAAAGTAAATCTTCATTTTCTGAATCGACGGTATTGTTGGTAATTTTTTTATATTGCAATTTCAAATAATATATTTTATTTGAGTAATTCTTTGCCAACTTTTACTTGTGTTAAATTTTGCAACACCGAAGTATATCTGAAGTTTCAACGTTTTCATGTCTATTAGAAACAAATTTTTGCATTACTTTTCTTAAAATACTTTAAAAATCATTTAAAATTTACTTGCTCTTCTGACTATCAGGGATGCCATTACGAGTGACGACTTAAAATCTATATTTTGTCAAAATAATTGATTTCATGAGTTTATCTTTGTTTAAAGACATCATCCACATCTCTGGTTAAAACTATTTTCGAAACGACGAAAGTCTGACTGAAACTATGCAAATTTATGCATATGAAAAGGCATTTTAACTCATATTCCGTGTATTTCTGCTTCAATATTTCGATCTTTTGAGGTAAAATTTCCAAAAGAATCTGTGGCATCAATTTAATTGCCATTCTGACTAAATCCTCATTGTAAGGTTTCTGATGACTGTTGTGGAAAATATTCCAGTGTAACCCTTTGATCTGCCTCATCACAAGAGGGCGCTCTCCACCGTATTAGAATTAATCTGGAACTATAGTTTTTAAGCGTCGGTATTGTATTGTTTTTGAATATGCTTGAAGGAGAATGTAGTTCGCTTCGGGTCGATTTATCGCCCCGATAGATATAGATGTTTTTATTAAATAATATTTTTTAAAAAATTCAACTGTGTAGTTTTCATAAGTGTCAGTGTCGTTTCCAGTACCTTTAGAATTAGTATTAGGTTCGCTTCGGTATTTATTTCAATTGTAATGTAGCTATATACCTTTATATATCATAGTTCAAGCAAAAGAAAAAAGATACTTCTGCATTGTAACTGTAAAGTTCCAAATATAGCCCATCTCCAATTTCATTTCTTTACCTTTTTCTTTGCAAATTGACTTCGAAGGGAAAAAAACCCCAACGAACTTCATTCGAAAATAAAATTTAGAAGCTGTAATTTAGAAACGAATTTCAGGTGAAGAAATATTTGGTTCAAAACCGAAACACAATACAAATGGCAGCTTTCTTCGCGGAAAATGTTTCAATTTAAAACACTGTTACCTTCTGGGAAAAGCAGCTTAGAAAATAACTTAAACATACATTTTTGTTTCGTCGCATGAATGGTGTTCCTGCATTTTACTCGCCACCTTTTGACTTTTTGATCAGGAAAGCAACGAAACAACCTTTAGATTTTTCCGTAAAATTTATTCGAATGATTTGTTCCTCCGACGTTTTTGGATATTTTGTTGTAATACAGTAGCATTGTTTTTCCTGGAGTATTCAAAATGCATAGTAAATATTTTCTCGTGAGTTTGCGAGGTTGCGATGGATTTTTTTTCTTTAATTTAGATCATGGAAATTAGGAAATATGTTTTTCTCTGAAAAACAGCCACTAAAGAATAGATTTCTTATTTATTGCTTCAGTATTATAAAACTGAACAGCAACTGAAATTTTCATGTTGAACAAATTTCCTATTGACTTATTTATATATAAAAATAGCAAAACATAATAGAAAAACAATAAAATAAAGTAACAAATTCAAAAAGATATGAAAAACGAATTGAAAGTATATATGAGTAAAGATAAAAATGCGAATATTAGCAGATAGAAAAAATATATCACATACACAATATATCACATACTCCATCCCCTGAAGAAACGTTAATGTGCTTTAAATGCGCTCTTCATTTTATGATTTATTCTCACTTTACGATTTGTACTATATATATAGACAGATTAAAACAGCAGTCATATATTGATACATTTCTTGAAAATGCTATGCGATATGGGTATCCTATACATTTAATGTTTGCTTATGTTAATAAAAAATATTTAACACCATTAAATTATAGTCTTTTAGATTTATTTTTGATGTGATCATATATAATGGAATTAACAAAGGTATTAGTAATTCACTTCCTAGGTAGATGGCGCCACTAGGTTAAGAATAAGATTGCATCATATGTTCATTTATTTATTTTGTTTTACATTTCCAAAATAATATATATTATTATAAAAGGTTAAATTTAACTTTATAGTTAATTTTTAATGTGTTTTATTATAGTATTAAAAGCCTAATTTAGAAATAATATTTTCACTTCAAATGTGCAACTGTCTTTAGGATAATGTTCAAGTTATAACAATAATCAAGACTATTGAATTAGTATGTTATAAGTTATATACTTTCTCGTTTCTAATCTTGAAAGATTTTGGTTATTTATTCCCCTATTTTTTCGGTTTTCCAACAATTGTCTCTTGCAGAGGGTTGACGCTACAAATCTAGATTAATGCGACACATATCGGTTCCCAAGGCTGATTGGCATTTCATTGTTGGAATTCCAATTTTGGGTTGTCTTTTTCATAGTAGTAATTGTCTATAATCAAATTATCATTTTTTATTTCATTTCTATGATTATTGATAAGGTAATTTGATTTTAATTTTACTTTTTAGATAATATATGTATATATTGATAATATAACATGTGTTTTGATTATTTGAAATGTTTAACTGTATATATATATATTCTTGAAAAAATATATTCATTTTTGCCAATGTATTTGACTCTGAATTTCTCAATGTTTTTGTATTTCTTAATTTTTTAAGATTTCATCAATATTTCATGGCATATTTGTTTAGAAACTTTCTTATAAACACAAGCAAGCTCTGAAAAGGTTTTTTTGTATTTGCAGCAGGAAAGTTCTGTAAAGATATTAGTAAAGTAAGTTTAAAACCAAATCTCATGTATGTTATTTAAGTAAGATATGGTCGGATGTTTATTTATTGGTATCTTTTTATTAAATATAACGAGGCCGCGGTGGCCTAGTGGTAAGGTCTCGACCTCGGGTCCGGAGGGTCGCAGGCTCGAAACCCGATTCCACTGAAGATCCGCCGTGTATGGGGCCTGTTGCACGCTAAATCATACGTAGTGGCCAAACGTCCTCCCGTTGGTGTGGCGCGGAAGTTTGGAGAGAGGGTTCCAGCTCAGGTGTCGTCCTCGTCATCTGACCGCGGTTCAAAATTACGAGGTCCGTCCCTAAATAGCCCTCGTGTTGCTTCAAAACGGGATGTTAATATAACCTAACCTAACCTTATTAAATATAACGTTGTAGCATAACAATGCATGTAGACAACAAACTCATTCATCTTATAATATTGAATCTTGTGGTGCAGGAGGCCGATGTCTTCAAAAATTTATTAGCATTCTGATTGCTTAACCCATAACGATATTAGTTTTAATATAGCATACTGATCTTGTAAGGAATTGGACTTTATAGTTGCTGTTGCCTGCGGTAGATGGCGCAGCACAAGACTGTTCTGTAAAAAGTTCAGTCGGCGGTCGGTCGGTAGCGTGGCTGGTTGTGTTGTTTTCCCTCGGAGAGAAGTGGCTGTGTGCGAGAGAATGAAGTGTCTTATATGATTTTTGTGTGGCCATGACTCGAAATAATAAGAATTGTAATGTATAATTTTCTTATCTTTTATGTTAAATGTATTAGTGTGTTTGTCTATTTATGTCGTGCTAGTGCTGTGTGTCATTAATAAACTAAATTAAAAAAGAAATGTTGCCTAATTTCTCGGTTGCATTTTTATATCACACTACAATCTTCATAAAAATTAAACTTCGAAATCTTTCGAACATATAAAATCGTTGTAAAATAATTGCAAATAATAAATTAAAACTATATATTAAAAACAAAATAAAATAAAATATGGAAATATGAAACTTGACTCATGCTGCAGGAATAATAATGAAACAGTTAATCTCGGCTTATGATGCGTCATGATCAGGTATGATGACAGCATTTTTAAAATACTAATACTAACGATATTAGTTTTAATATAGCACAATAATCTTCATAAAACTAAAATTAAAAATCATTCGAACGAACAAAATCGTTGCCAAATATAATTGCAAAGAAAATTAAAAGAAAGCAATAAATTAAAAAACCAAATAAATTAAAATACGGAAATATAAATCTGATTCATGCGGCAGGAATAGTAATGAAAAATGTAAGCTCGCCTTATGATGCGTCGTGACGTAGTATGAAGGTGAAAGCAGGCATTTCAGAATACTTTGGATTTAGGAACTGGTAATGAATTTGTATCAAAATCAAAATATTTTAGCTAAATTTTTGATTGATAAAGATTGAAAGATAAAGATTTGGAGTTCGCATTTTTTAAAGAAATTTATGACGCTTAGCACATTCCGTGGAAGAAATTTTAATATTCTAATGCTCTTATTTTATGCATGATGAAACAAATATTTAAAGCATATAAATTTAAGATTTAAAAGTTTATAGTGCATAACTGAATTAATCAAAGTTTTCTTATTATCTACTTCTAAATTAGTAGCTGTTTATTTCAATTATGAAATGAATTTTAACAAGTTGATTAAGCATCAAATTTATCAAAAATTTAAAAAAATAACATCACTAAGTTTGGCTTTTGAAATTTGATTTTCTTTGATCAGCTTTTATTTAATTTGAAGTCATTCAGTGTCACCTGTTAATAAAATCTGAAATATATACCAAGTCTCCCATATCTTGAGATTTGTTTAACCCATTATATGCCACAACTTTCTTGTTTTACTATTTCAAGAAAAAATTACATAAATATGAGAAAAATGCTATTTCTAAATATTTTAATTAAACTTATTAGCTAACATTTGAATAGAACTAATTATATTTTTAATTAGACAAATGATTTTTAATTGGATTTGTACCTTTTATAGTAGTCAGATCAACATTCAAAAGCAACAATAAAAGCTAAAAATTACACTGTTTAGATGAAAATAAAAAAGAAACGAGGAGCCCAAATAAGGGACCATGGCAGGTGATGGATTAGTTCCCTGTTCCTCGATGAATACTTCCGTAAAAATGTGGAATAGATGGAACGAAATGAATTACACCGAGAATGGATTAAATGTTTTAAAGTTAAATGCATCTTTAAAATATGAATAATTTCCTTTTATATTATTGTAAATCTCTTGTGCGTTAAGGGATTTTAATAGCTGTATTGATTCTATTTCATTTGGGGAAATTTTGTTTTCTTAATGAAAAGAGGCTTCTCGAATATCTAATTTAGATCTTTCTCACTATAAGAACAGAAATTATGTATGGTAAGAACTTACTCATTATTTCATGATGAGAACATCATAGCATCGGGAAAGGAACGTACTTGCAATGGAACATGGGAAATGCATTACAAGGTCATCTTATATCTAGAGGAACTCTAAATAATAGTCCTAAGAGAAGCCTCGTCTTGTCGCCTACAGAAACATCTCTCCGTGCCTCCTGATAAATGGATGAATGACAGATACATCGATATTTCATATACATTATTTATAGCAATATTTTCTGAGGAACAGGACCTGCATTTATAAAAGAAGGATACAAACTGTCAGTATTAACTGATTTATGTCGTTTTCGTATTTATTCGTTGTGAAAGATCAAAGGAAAATGCAATTTCTTGAATAACACATCAGCTAGTGAATTTACATCAGACACTGTTTCGCGATTATTTTCAACATCGTTTTTAATTGCATTGATTGGCAATAATCGATTTATGAACAGAAAAATTCAAAAATATTGGTGTTGGCCTGAAAAGGTTTTATTTCAAACATCCACCAAACACAAATAGGAGTAGACGCTATTACTATCAAAATAAAACTGGTTTGAATTGTTAAATACATTCTACATAAAAAGGACTGCACGACGCGTAAACGAGTTTTAACGATCCAAATTTTCGTATCAAGCAGACAAAATTCAGAACCATTTCCTCACCTGACTCACAATAATCTTCACAGGAGAAAATAACTAGATTAAAATCATGCACCAGTGCCAGTGAGAACGAAACTGATACTGTCTTTTCTCTGTTGTTGGGCAATCAATCCATGATTCTCCAACGCTTCATTTGCTTTGATTCAGGTGAAGGTAGAGTGAATGTAGTGTTAAATGACCACTTTTAAGGCTATGCCGAGTTCTTTGAATAACCACCCATGGCCCACTTTCAAGTATATTTTCTTTTAATTTTAATTTTGAAAATTTTATTGTTTCTTCTATTAATTAAATTATAGAATCTTCATTTTTGAATTTTTTTAAGCAGGAGAGAAACCAAAATAAGCAAATAAAATAAAAAAAATCGAAACTTTGGCTTTTTTTGTTATTATGTTTCCTTAACCCTCAGAGCCCCGAATTATTTTGATATTATAGCTTTCAGGTCACAAAAATGAGATTTTAAAAGGAATGAATGAGTTTTCATTTCGAATTATTCTTTGTTCATTTAAATCTGAAAAAAATTGTATTAACGCCCTTGGAATACGTTTAGAAAGCTTTTAAAATGAAATAAATATAGTTTTTTTTAAAATAAAAAGTCATTTTTAAGCGGAGGATTTTATATTGTTTGATGATTAAAATAGTGAAACTGTGATATATTTCCCCAATGGAGCACTAAAAATGTTATATTAAAGAAAGTACATTATAAGGAATTAAAATTTCCCTTTGATTGATTTTTCTTCATTCGTCAAACGTTTGCTAAATATAATCTATATTACGATGATTTTGATAAATAACTATTAAAAGTTCAAACTCAATACAAGCAAGAACCATGAATTTTTGATGATATGAGCACTTCTTACGAGATCAGTAGTGAATTGCTCACATAAAAAGACATACATTATTTCATATTCGTTTAAATTATTTATTTTGTCCAAAATGGTGATGAGAGAAAAAAAATTATAAGCGTTTATTATAGGTATATTTCATTAAAAAATAAACGACTTACTGCCATAGAAAAGATATTAAAGTCTGCCAACAAACGGTAAAATGAGAAAATGTTGATGTATAATTTCCTTCCTTTCATTATTTAGAAAGACACTAGCGTTTAATTATGACTTCAAAGAGATGATGATGAGCATATCGTCACTTCGTAAGTGTTATTTTGAGGTTGGCTGAGTTATGCTCCATATTTCCTTGCATGCGAAACAATGAGAATATATACATACATGATGATAGCTATATTCATTTTCGCTTTTGATGCTAATGAAGAATTTTATTTACTGTTAAGATGAATAAAATTTCTTACTTGAATTATTATTCTAAAATCATTTAATATATTATTTTAAAATCATTTTTCCTGGTATTAAAGAAATAGCAGCATTAAAATTAATATGATGCATTTCTTTCACAGAATGAAATTATAGAAGATCTGAAGCCACCATATGAATGGTTCTGAATAACTTCCTTTTTTCATTATTTTTGTTAGGACTCTCTTACATCCATTTGTGGATGAACATTCAGAAGACGTACAATCTTTCACAGCGAAAATCCAGAAATTCTCATAAGAATCAACTTTTTGTCAACAGTTCCTATAATTTAGCGGTTGTATAATAACGAGATATCTGTTTTAGAGGAATGCGAAACAGCAACATTGGATGCTAAAATTGAAATGGACAAAAAAATAAGGAAATCGAACTGGATGTGTTGTACCTGTAAACTTTTTCTCTCTTCATTTTAGCTGGCATGCCTACATAACATATCCTTAGAAGGGAGTTTCACTGCCAATGCGTTGCTATTTTGCTGGATCCATAATTACTCAGTAAATTGATTTACTCTCCAGTATTGCTGTCAATCCGTATTTAAAGCTAGATAGATTGTTAATGAAGAAATAGAAAGTTAGTTGCCTTACCACCAGTTCAGAATAAAAACATATTTCACACTCCTTAACTTTCTAGAGTGTGGAATTAGTTTCGTATTGCGTCGTCAAAATCACACTTTAAGATGATATTTGATGTTTTTCCCCAGCTCTCTCTGATCTAATATTTCATACAAAAATAAAATGACACCCTTAAAATATGTAAAAGTGAGAAAGTAAAGAAAAGTATATGAATATTAATTATTTATAAAAAATTAATATTAACTGTTTTAGCTCTAAATTTAAAAAGAACAATAGAAAAGTTCTACAAAGAATATTGTAAGGCATTATGAACTAAAATTAATAAGAACATTGAGGGCAGATGACAATGTTGATGACTAGTTCCTTCAGTGTTGCCTTTTTATAGCTATTTTATGATAGCTAGTGTTAATAAGAACTATTTTTCAGCCAAGAACGTAAACGGTGAAGAAAAATTTGTATTTCTGATAAAGTTCACTTTCAGTGATCCGTCGAAGTAAAAAGAATCACTACTGATTTACGCTTCTCAAAGTAATCCAATTTACTTTTTTATAAATATTATTGATTTTAAATAAATTGTCTTCCTTTATCTCATTTTACTTCCCTCATTTGCTTTTAATGTACATTAGTTTTAAATTAATATTTTTTCTTTAAGGCATTGCGGATGATCTACCAGAATTTATATTTCTGATACAACTTAGTTTATTTTGTCATTTTAGAGCTTCAACTGTGAATTTAGGTGTTTCTAAACGGAAGAGAAGTTTCAAATTATGAGAGTTTTCTGTAAGAAATATTTCTCTTAAATTTTCAAAATCAATATTTGCGAATAAAAATTGCAACTAGATTTTAGAAAATAAGCAAGAAATTTATATTTAATTTCGTTCAACTTGGGTTTCATTATAGTAAAATAAGATTTTCTAATCGTAAGATACTTTATATTTCGAACATCAATTTTGTCTTGAAATGTTGCTGTTTAAACGTTTCTGCATGAGCAAATTAATAGAATAAAAAAAAAACTTTTTTTAGAAGAAACAACAATTGTAACTTTTTTGCAAACTGCTTATTCATTCCTTAAAGGCAAACAAAAGACATAAATTTTTAAATTGAATTAGAATGAACAGCACAGTATATCTAATCTCAAAAATAAACTAATGCATTTGGCAATTAGTTTTTGGGAGTTTATAGAAAGAAGGATGTTGACATTTCAATTAAAGTTCGGTTCAAGATGTTTGCAATTAATTATGTGATAACGAATTCTCAATGTATTTTTTCTACAAATGTTTTTTATTTCTCTTTTTATGGAAAATATGCTTGAAAGCTTTTATTGGAATTTTGTTTGATGGGTTAAATACTTGAAAAACTAAAAAGAAGAAGAAAAAATTTGCAATCCTTTGTTTCTGGACGGTTCCTGCTCTAGGCTGGCTATTATTTGCACGAAAAACTTATTTATCAGTTCCAGTTTTTGCATAATTTCATTTCGAGAAACATCTATAAATTTGATTACTGCCAAATAAAATTAAAGTTTACGATTTCAGTATTATTTATCAGCATCAAATAAATATTTCAGCGCATAGTATTTATTTTTCAATGTTCATTCTTCCTAAAAATTCACCCAATTTCTCAATAAGGATGATATTTAAAGACCACCAGAGAAGACTTTTTATTATAAGCAGTTCTGTTTACTCTACTGTTCGTAAGAGGAATGTTTCATTGTGTGAAACTGAAAAATAATATCTATCAAATGCTCGAAGAACTAACGTTAAAATTATATCAAAATGTGAAGTAAAATGTAAAAAAACACCAAATAAAACATAAATATAAAAAATTACGTAAATATCCTATCAAAAATTTATTTAAATGTTAAAATTTTTCTAAAACACTGATTCAATATTTATTTTTATAAAATTTTTTAACCAGAAATGTAAATTTTATTTTCGTTTATTGCCGCTTCCTGTCGTACATCTGAATAGCAAGCAAATTTATTGGCTAACGGAGCACAAAAATAAATTTTCTTATTAAATTCCAAATTTGTCGCATTTATGATTAGAAGTATTGTAAATCTGTAGGATATAATCGAAGATTCTAAGTCTATAAAATGTTGTGCAAGAATGAATTTCCGTGTCTTTCCAATTATTGTATATGAGAAGTTATTTTAAAAATGGAATCTTTTTCTAAAAATGTATACAGGCATATTTAGCTCGAAAAAAGAATTTTTGGCAATTTTTTTGTTTTTTAAATTTCTGCTTATGATTGAACCCATAACAGTATTTTCGCCTTTTGATAATTTTCTGTGTAAGTAAACCTCACTAATTAATTTAAAAGCAGGGTTAATTTAGATTAACAAACAGCTACATGAAAAATAGAATAAAAGACTAAATATTTTAAAGATATATGCGTAAATACTGTAAGTATATTAAGAAAAAAACAAGTTGTACACTATTTGAATTAAAATATCAAAGACGAGCCCAAAACGCTAGGATTCTCTTCGCATTTGGTTTCTGTTTCCTAATACAAAAGCATTTAAATCTGTTTCTTCCTATTAACCCTCGTTCAATTACTCCTCGAAGTTTAGCTTATGCTTGAAATTAATTTTTTTCAGAACAATATAATGTCTTAGAGCTTAACAGCTAAATACAAACGTTTCAAGAAAAATGGTTCGAAAGAATTTAAAATTAATTGCTGCAAGTGGTTTTTTGTGATAATTGTGCACGCAATGCACAATTATCACAAAAAAATAAACAAACAAAAATATAAAACAAATCACAGTGCAGAAAGTAGAAAGGTAGCGTTTGAAAAAGTTAATTACTTTTATTTAAGTATAATCTCTTTCCTACATAGATGTGGTATGGTTACATAGATGTTATTTCCTACATATATGTGGAAGGGTTTCATTTCAATCTGAAAACCATTTTTAAAATATTTTCCATAAGTTTAATTTCAAAATCTTTAGAAAAATTCGTAATAGATTAGTTGTTTAAAAATGATGAAATAGCTTGGGTGTTTCGAGCAAATAACATTCCAGATTACTTTGAGAGCTATTTAAACGATTTCCCTTACCTTAGTCATTTTAATAGCTTTTCTATACTGTAACGATGTAATGTAATCTTAATGTTTTACTCTTGAGCTCCACTAATGGTTTTAAGCTGAAAATCGCCTCACTCATTTCTAATAAAATAGTCTTATAGTAAGTTGTTGTTCAAGTAAGAGTGATTGTTTAAAGAAGTTAGAAGTTTAGTTTCATGTGAATATTATTTGTTCTGGGTGCAGAGTGATGCAAAATTTTGTCCATGGCAAGAAAGACATCGTTTAAATTATCTGAAATGTTTTTAGATACAAAAACATTTTAGAGTCACAAGAACGTTCTTTTTTATCCATATTATTCAAACATTATAGATGAGTCTTTTTCAAAGCAAAATAAATGAGTTTAATTTTAAATTATGAATTATTCCATTGAATATATATTCTGAATTTATTGAATATTAAAAAATCAGTCTTCTAACAGAACTTTTAAGGCTTCACGTCCAAATTAAAAACAAAAATAAAGAGGAAGACAGTATTTTCGCCTGAACCAAATAAAGTTGTAAATAAGGTACTAAGTCTATTTATGTTTCCATCAGAAGAAAAATAGTTATTATTCCCACGCAAACACATCGAGTTTAAAATACTCGAGGGAAATAAAAACATACTACATACTCATAATATAATTCTTAAGAAATATTTGGCGAAAAAGTGTTGTTTTCATCGCACGTATTGAACTTTAAGAGGCCTATTACCTTCCTTAAAGACATTTTTCCTTCCCCTTCGTCCCACGCAATTTCAAGTGAAACAACGTCCACTCTCTCATTTACAGTGTCATTAATTCCGCTACCCGGCAAAAAATAAACATGAAAATGCTGAATTCATTGCTTGTTTCGTGATCCTATTTACTTCACGGAGCTTTTTTGTCTCTCTGTGGAAGAAGCTTTCCAAGTAAATGAAAACAAACAGTTAAACATGATATGAAAAATGGGTTGGAAAAATGGAATCAGTTTTATTCCGGTTGCTTAAGAATAGTGTTTTTTGTCTTGAGCTATATCCCATATTTCAAAAAATATTGAAATTCTTCTGTTCTTTTACTGTATTAGAAAATCTTATTTTATTGTCATACTTTCTCACTATATGTTTTAAATTTTAAAGTTAACTATTTCCGAGATGGATAATATGGATTTTTTGTGGAAATTAAGGTTACAGGGATATAAAAAATTATTGTAGTCTTTGGTTCATAGTTTTCTTCTGAAATTTGATTAATAACAATAGAAATTTCTCTATTGTTGTGGAACAAAAAATATAGCATGATAATTTGAACTTCATGAATTAAAAACAAAAATACCGCAAATGTACTTCATAATATTCATGTTAATGTATAGAATTTATTACTTCACATACTTTGTGCTGTTGTTTTTTCTCAAGAATTTCTCAATTATTTTCATTAATTTAAGTTAGGTGGTTAATATTTTTTGTCATGCAAATTGCATGTAATAACATCTAATCTCGTTTAAAAAAATTTTACTTTGGCTTGTGATGAAAAACAGAATTGCAACCATATTATCTTCAAGGAAGTAGATAGATTCTGTCATTTCTCACATGAAATAAGATTTTTTTAATTATAAGATGAAAGAAAAAAATATATGCTTGTTAAATGTTAGTTCTTCATATAAATTTTCTAAATCTGCAATTAACACAATTATGCTCTCAAGGGAAGATTTAATGAGCCTTATTCTTCAATCTAATTCTTGTATCATTTAACCAATATTTTTTCTATACTTTTGAGAAATTTGTCTTTTATGTTTACTTATTTTGAAAGTTACGATTATCACGGTTCACATCGCTACTACAATTATGTTAAATTATATGAAACTGTTTTTAAAAATTAAATCCTCACTTTTTTCATCAAGAAACTGTTGGAAAAATATCTGTTGTAGAGTAAAAAGAATATAACTGAAGTGAAATCATCCTCTTGTTGTAATTTTCTTTTCAGTTCTTTAAAAATGAGCCTTGATTTCACAATTATTTATATTTATCTTTGATATGTTTTGAATGCATTTATAGTTTTGGGCAGGGCAAGCAAAAATCGGTATTTGCCATGTAGTTGATAAAATCCCCAACAAAATCTTCTCGAACTCAAAACGGAATTTCATTCTATAAAAAAATTAATTTCAATAGAAGTATGTGGTAAAATTGCTTACATAAACTAGGTGAAATAGGAATATAATATACTCTTTGAAAATGCTTAAATACGGCTGCAAATTGGTAGTACAAAAGTTAATAATTGCACGCTATCTTTAACATACGGCTATCTGCATATAAATATCATATCAGCAGAAAAAAATAATAATTTCTGTTTTCCTTGTTTGTACATCAGAAGCTTAAAATAAGGTATTTGTAAAATTATTTGTCTGTGTCAGGAAACAATAATTATGTTTATTAGTCTCAAGGACTGCATACCTGAAACTAGATTCAAAACAGCTATTTGTGTCTTATAGCACGTGTTAATTAACAACTGAGAGAGTGATGCAAATTTTGTTTTCCTTGTTGACGATGCTCAAGGATAATAATTTAAAATAAAATTCTTTTCTATCCTATTAAAATTGTCAAATACACAGAGTGTCTAAAAGGAAAAAATATTTTTCTTCGAATCGACGAACAATACTTTCTATCGTGTCAAGAACACATAACTAAATTCTCAGCAACAATGAATGAACTCCCATTTTATCCATTTTAATTAAAAGCTGACTAGAGTTAAAAATTAAGCACCAGCTATTAATTTTTGGGAAGGATAATAAAGGAAAATTTTCAATCATGTGAAAATTTACAAAAAAAATTCTCTTCTTATATAAAAAGAAGGAAAGCATATATTGTAATTTAAAAAAACTTGCCCTCATGTCTCTTTGGCTTAACACCTTATTTAATAGCACTTCCTGACTTATCTAAGCTTCTCTTTGTAGTTAGCAAAGAATTCTTTGATGTTTCTAGTAATAAAATCATAGATTATTATAATAATAAATTTTTTCATACTAGGGTAGTAACACGATTAAATAGATATTTTCTTATCCTTTCTTGATGCTACAGATTTCTCTATATAAGTCATTAAAAAGGAAATAAATTTATTTTTCATAATTTTGCATATCACTATTCGTATAATTCATATGCCCAACTATCAAAAATAAAATCTGCTCATTCCTGTACTTTGTCCAGATATCTAGTTGAAATAAGTCCTTGTGCGTCAAACATTTTAAGAAGAGAATGTCTTAAATCTCGCAAAATAAAATTCAGTATTTTTATTATGTATTGTGGGAAATTTCATTATGAATATGAAAATAAATAAATCCTATCTTTATATGTTCGTATGTGCATAATTACAAAAGAAACATTTAGCAAATTTATATATTCAGAGTGATGGTATATACTCTTCACTTTTCAGAATTGAAGATATTTAAATGATATTCAGGAATTTGAACAGAATTTTGCAAATCTCAAAATAAAAACATATAAATAATATTGTGCTTTTTTCGAAATCACTAACATTTAATAAAGTATTTACGCAAAATGAACTGAAATAGTTTAGTCGCTTATTCTGCATTAGTTTCAAAAGTTTCATTTTCTTCAGAACTTTTTGTAGAAATTTGAAAAGAAATATTATTTTAGATTGTATAGCTACTGAACAGGAAGATAATTAGTTTTCTACATCTTATCAATTCAAATAACACACTGACACCCATTTTTCAGCTTAGAAGATGAAATTTCCGTTGGTTTCAGCTGCCAAAATAATTGATCAATTATATATATTATTTGATTTTATATATAAAAGTGATGCTATGTCGATGAATGTTCTCAAAGAAATTTGCATCAGTAAGAACTTTATAAAGGAAAATATTATAAAATCGACTACAGATATGATTAAATTTTGAATTAATCCTTTAATTAATCATAAAAGGAGACATGAATTCCATAAATAATGTAAAAAAGATTTATATTTCAAATAAGGTGCAAGATAATTTAATTTGAACCTCGTGTCTGATGGAGAAGTAATTAATTTATGCATGTATACTTGTGGAATAAATTAGTAATATGTCTACATCTATTTAAATTTCCTCATCTATAAGTTAGTTAAAATATTAATATAATTATCTCTTTACTAAAGAACTTTTCTGAATTTTCTGAGAATTTCAAATTTTCTGAAAACTCTTAAATATTAGATAATCAGTAAGCCAATTTAATTAACATATTGTGTCCGACAGAAAATAAGTAATTTAGGCAACTTAAGGTAGTGCGATAAATATACAATTTTCCAGCTCCATTTTTTCCCCTTCAAATAAAAGTTAGTTAATATTTTCACGTAAAATGTGACACACAGGTAAGATAAATGAAGACTATGATTGCTAATCTTAACTCGAGATTTTCTATTCAAAATGATGACTACGTTAACTTATACCCATTCAAAGTCACGTTCTAGAAATCAAATCTTATAGAACGGGATATTCCCGAAGAAATGAAAATAAGCACAAAGAAATAGCAGTTTAAAAGCAACTTGCAATCAGTCAAAATCGATCGCCGTATCCTCTATTCTGCAGGTATATTCTATCCGACTGAGCCACTGCGGCTACGGTGGACGATAACATTTCGGTATAATAAAATAATCTCTTCAATGAAGGTATTTTCTAAAACCTTTGAAAATTTCAAAATACTTATGTCTGCAGTATAATTATATGATTTCCTCATTTGGAACATTAGGAAAATGATTCAGTACGGCTAACATTAAGAGATGAAAATAGATTAAAAAGTTTTCTATAAAAACTTTTCTATCCATGAGTTTACTTGAAGAACAGAATTATCTTTGTACATAATTTTAAATTCTAATAGTCAAATATTGCTATGTTTGGCAATAAACTTTGAGCAAAATTAACAAATTTAGGACTGAAAATTTATAATATTCCAAATGTTTTAAATATGGGATTCTTAAATTGTTTTTCATTTCCGAACTCTATTCATGTGAAAAAAATTTTCTCGGGCACTTTTTCTTTCACCTAAATTTTTAAAAATAACATTAAAACAAAGCATTATTTAATTGTAACTAAAATATCGTCTAATTTTTCATGCACTTTAATTTTGAAATCAATGGGTGTTCACAATCCTAAGTTCAATTCTGACTTGTTATTGTTGCTATGTAATTTCAAGCAAATGACAGCTTAATAGGGCCTGCCTGACAACAACCTTTACCACAGTCTGCGGAATTTATGCAGAAGAAGTTGTAATGCATGTAATGAAGTTAAAACCTGAATTGTTTTTGAAAATATTGTTTCTTATGAAAATGGAATATTAGACAAATTTTAGCTATTCGATTGTTGGTTTAAAAAATTCAGGATTACTTAATAAGTTGTACATTTTCTGAAACACAAATTTACAGCACTGAATTTGAATATATGAAATGAATAATAGAAAGCCTACAAAAGTGTATATAAATAAATAATGTCATTTAAAGGAAATATTTTATTCTTTCCATCTGTTCACGTTGAATGAAATGAAATGACACCCTTTTAACATATTTCATTGAATGAACACAATTATTAGATTTTTTTCCTTCAATATCCAGTTTTGCTGGATCGGATTAACTTACAGGAATAAAGAAAAAAATAATTTGAGATTCTGTATCCTGTAAACATATCAGTTGTCTTACGAAACCCAGTTCATTATTGCCACCTTTCACAGTCTGAAGAAAAACGCAAATCAGGCTGTATCTGCTTTAATCGAGGAAATTCTGAGAAAAAAAACATTCTTCTTTGTTTACGCTCTTTTCGTCCCGTGTACTCTTTGCAGATTGTTAGCGCGTTAATTAACTGTTATCAGTTTACTTGCTTAACAGAGGAAATTTGATATCGATATAAAAGTTACGCATTCATCGTTTTTTCGCACTTTTAGGGCTTTTTCTTCATGAATCAAAAGATGGTCCAAATATTAAAGATGCCTGATATCAAGTACAATCCAGGATGATATTCATTTAACTTTAATTAAGCTACCTTTATACAACTATGCTGATACAAAAAAAAGCAAGAAAATGTTTTTTAAATATGTGTTATTAGTGAAACACCGTGCCACGGTTCCATCATGCTATAGTTGCAATTTTCTTGATCAGAACATCTTGAAGCAACACTGTGATTCTAATATTAAATCCATTTTGAAGAAAGTAATGAATAATTTGAAGATCCAAATTAAAGTTTTTTTAACTGTAATGATTGTACTTTCACACATGTTCTTAGAATAAATAGAAAGATAAATTTCATTTGATAAACTCTGATTCGAAAAATCTTAAACAGAGTAGGGATATTATAGTTTCTTATAGTGTATCAGTTACAGAGTAGAATGAGTTGAAAATTACAAAAAGATTTCTAATAAAAAATATGCTTTTTATTATGATTGAAAATAATATTTTATTTTAGAGCATGTTCTTTTATTTAAATTATTAAACGGTGTGCTTTTTTATTATTTATCTTATTTCAGTAAATAAATTTTGTGTCTTACTATTACAAGAAAATAGTATTTTTAATGCTAAACATGATTTTTAAGTTCTAACATAGATTACAAACCTCTTCTCTTTTTTGCTTGTATGATTTCTTTCTCAATGCAGCAAACTAGGTTGTTTCTTTCTTTTTTTGTTTTCTAACTTGGAATTATGAATAAGAATTTAATGCTGATAAACATCGACTGTTTTTTTTTGTCTGTAAAGCAAGCAAAATTTATTGCTACTAAAACTCCATAAACGTAGATTATCTGTAGTTATGTGGATTTACACAATTGTATGTATTCTGGAAACTTTTAATGCGGATATTTAGCTGGATGCGGTTATTCTGAATACCACGAATATAAAGACAAAAATGCTTCAGTGATTACAAAGCACAGACTATATTAAGAATACAAGCTGTCAAAGACCTGACAGAAAGAAACGAATCGATTTGATTTGTATTAAGATCACAACCCTTCCAATTTCGAAACCTACTGTAAACTATTTGAACATTTATTTCTAATTACCGCAAGCATATTATATAGGCATTTCTGAATCTTTAAATTAAGTTCTCGAATTCAAATTTTCATAAAACTTAAAGATAAAGTCATTTTTATTGCCAAGTACGTCACTATCTCTGCTGATTTTAACGGAATTTTATTTCATGTACCTGATGTTGGTCATCTTAAAAAGCAACTTTTCATAGATTTCTCCAAATCATTCAAGACTACACAGCGGTGATTTATTACTGGCATTGTTGCTCTAAATACTGATTTTGAAAAACCAAATTGCGAAACTAAAACTAAACTGAAGGTGTCCCTTGAAGTTTGAAGAGAAAGATATTTCGGAATAAATAACAAATCTAGCATCAATGTTTTTATTTTTCCGTTATGAGAGTAGTTATGGGATTGAAACATCACTGAAATCGTTATTATGCTGCAGTGGGGAAATTTAAAGATATATTGGCAAGATTTCAATTCAGGTTACGGTCTCATCTCCACATTATGTTCCATTCTGCACATTCTGCTTATGAATTTGATTCATGACATCGGGATGCTCTTCAAATTCTCAGCACCAACTTAATTTTGAAATACATTGCGCATGTAAGGGATAAGATGATTTACCCGAAGCAACAAATAATTAGACAGCGAAGAGTTAGATATTAAAAAAACGGGAGCAGTTAATTTTGTTGTGTGACTCTGATGTAACTGGACTTATTTAGAATCCCTGACTGCCATCATTGATTTATTACAGTCGCTCTTCACCCTTCCCGGTTGCATAAAAACCAATCCCACTATAGGCGTCTATGGGAATGTCTTTTACCACGCCAAGTTGATCATTGTGCCCGCTAGGGTTTCCGTGTTTACTTTGATTGGCGCGAAACTGAGTTTTTTCTTCATCGTGTTTTGAAAACCCTCCATCTTTATTTATAATTAACAACTAATAACAAATTATTTTCAACTTTAAGACACTCAAGAAGGAATAAATTCTACTTTAAGTCACACACATACCCACACACACACAAAAAACTACAAAGTAGAAACGTTTACATCCTTATAACAGATTGCATCTCTCGGTCGTCGTCGAAATAGAAAAACTTTACAAAGCATTTCACCCTAAAAAGCAAAATATCGCCAAATATTGGCATCGAAAACACTCCCCATAGGCATATATAGTGGGATTGGTTTTTAAGCGTCCCGGTTGCCTAGTGGTAAGGAATCGGGCATGAGAGTTCGAGGTTCCAAACCCAAACCCACTAAAGATCAGCCATGAATGTGGGCCTGTTGCACGTTAAATCAGTCGAAAGAGGATAGAAGCCCTCCCGTTGGTGTGGTGCGAATGTATGGAGAAAGGGGTGTCAGCTCAGGTGTCTTTCTCGTCATTAGCCCGCAGTTGAAATTTATGAGGTCCTTCCCAAAATAGCACTCTCGTTGCTTTAGAACGGGATGTAAATATACATTCATGTCCAAAAGTTAATAAACAATCATAAGATGTTAAAAATGTGGAGTTAATATAAATATATGGTTCGCAATCAGTTGTGGAGAGTCGAGGAATATACAGAAGTCGGAGCTCACATTTTACAGTGAAAATCTCGTCATGAGAATATTTAGGGGGCGACTAAAAAGTGATGAAGACAAATGCCGATTTCGACTCATCCCGTTTCTCAGAAAACTGATAATGAGTTGAAACTTTCAGTGGTTTGTTTGATGTGCACAATATTTACTTACATTTTTGTAAAAAAAAGCAGGATATTCGGGAAAATAAAAAGGTTTCTTTTAATTATATAACTACATTAATGTAACTGCATATACCAAAACAAACTTAATTATGCTTATGAAGGAAATTTCAGGACTAAATTTAAAAAATTAAAATTCCTTTCATCTGCCACAATCCCGATTCAACAACGTCAACGCATGAATTCTAGGATCAGTTAAAATTGAACAGGTGTGGCTCCAGCCCATTTCAGTAATGATATACAAAGCTATCTACCTCAGGAGGACATCCTGTCATCGTTGAATTTTCAGATGAGGGCCATTAGCATGACCACTACGCTCCCCTTACCTCACCTGTAGATTTATTCCTGTGGGTATGCATGAAGTTTTTATAGTATATGATATATCTGTGGCATAGGACGTAGGTTTCGTCGTCAGAACTGTAGAATTAGCGACACGCCTCCATGGCACATCTGCCCAATTTGAAATGATCCGACAATCCATCCGTCAACGTTGTGAAATGCATATTTTGACGGAAATAAGAAAGTTTGAACGCCTTCTATGATTTAGACAAGAACTGTTTCTTCATTGGCGTAATTAAGTTTACTTTTTAAGAAAGTCCTGTTGGCATAGAAATGGAGTTATTTCTTCTCGTGTCGATCACGTTGTTGTAATACTGCAGGGTTTTATTTTTAGACTTCAATTCCAATGTAAAACTTGTTCGTAATGGTCTGACAAACAAACACGAAAAATTTGTAAACGATCTTTTGGGACATTCTGTAGTATCAATCATAATAATATTTATAAGCAATTCTTGTGAATAAGCCCAAATATTTCTGCGAGGAAACGAATTATTGATGTCATGAAAAGCTACAATAGTTAAAGGAACTGGACTGGAATAGTTATGACATTATATCTGCTTTTTATCATGGCATTGAAACCCGATCCATTGAGAAAAGAGAGAATTTAGAATGAAATTTTTAATTACTCATCTATTTGAATAAATCTCTGATAATATCAATCATAAAAGAATACAGAGATATTTTAAATGCGTTCGGCCATTTTTATGAAAAAAAATGAGAAAATGTAGATGTTTTCAGATGTACCCACAGAAATAATCAGAACAAAAATATCTTTAAATGACAAAATATGTAGAGAAAAAGTTTTATAGTGATCGGTATAAGATTTACTAAAAAAATGACAAAAATCTAAGTTCTCTCTTCAGAAGCTTTCTTCCTTTTGAAAGCAACTCTTGAGTTGGAGACATGGGTGCCTTTTTCAAGTATGTTTAGTAAATGAGAGGCATCATCGAACACTTTTTTCCTGAAGAAAAATGTCCCAAATCCTTTCTAGGGCAATAAATCAAAGATCCAAATCAATAAATTCCTTTCATAAACCTTCGGATCGCAATACTTTCACATTTTAAGTTGAGTGACAACTCAGTCGAGGCCCTTCACGAAACGATCACTGGTTTGCTCGAGCTTTAGAAGATCGTTCAGGATCTCATCAATCAAAATCGAAGAGCATTGAGTTGGTGGTTTCGCATTCTATGCCTTCAAATTGCAATTAAGCTCCTTTTAACAGGATAGACTGAAGGATTTTAAGTGGACGGTTGAGAAGAGTGGGATTGTGAGGTAACGGAAACCTAACAAGGAAGCAATGTACTGTAGTGAGTAGATTTATCGGAGCAAAATAAGAAAAATTTGAAAAGACATTAGATTAAATAGGTATTATTAAAACTTACTGTGTTCATTACAAAATATGATTCATTGAATGCCGTACAAGTGTATTCTGATTCTCAGTTCTTACACTATTAGGCTTTTCGTATTACCATTGAAAATGTTAATTCAAAAATTGTAGCCATGTTAAGGCAAAAAATTGATTTGGAAAAGAGTGAAATATTTTGACATCCTGTTGAAAATTAAGTTGCCCATTTTTTTATCGTATAATATGCCCCTTTTCTTAAAATGTTATTGCAAATAAAGTGACATTTATGAAGAAATATCTCATACATTTATAATTTTGCTTAAAGTAGCCAAATCCACAATTGTTAAGCGGCTAATGTTTAAAATCAATTCTGGATCGTATATACCTAAAGATTACAAATAAAAGACATCTGTCCAATTTTATAAGAAATATATTTCTTTTTCAAAATTAGTGCAATGTTATTCTTTTATTAGTTCATATTTCAACATCGTTCAGTTCGTGAAAACTTACCAACATATCCTTATTTCATGAATGAATTCTATAATATAGCAATTTAAGGAAACTTCTTGTGACATAATGCAAAAACATTAATCATAACGATATAGAACTTATACTTTAGGAAAAAAATTCGATTCGCTTTCGGCATATATCACATTATTACCTGTACACTCTGTGCAGCTACAAACTTATTTATTACGATTTCTCAACAACACTTCAAACCTAAGTCAAGGTTTTAATTAAAAGATATTAGCTTTCGTGTAACATGTGATAATATAAAAAAATCTACAATTGCTTCCCTAAAAGAGTTGATTTCGCACTTTGTAATCATGTTCTCCATGCTTCTCAGATTAAGTCTGCAAGATTACTTTCAAAGGAAAAACCTAAAATAGAAATAAAATAAAATTTGTTTCCATATAAATGATATTGTTAAATTGAGTATTGATTCAATTGTCGTCAATGTCTGCATTTTAAGTATTTAAAAGGAAAACTCTGGATCTAAAAAATATATTCGGGTTCCCCCCCTTCCATTATGCAAGAAAATATTCGAAATAAGGCAAACGAACAAAATTCGTTCAGTATTCATAGAGACGTCGTTCTTATACTTTCTTTGCTTCCCGTTCTTCCTTCGAAATTTTTTTTCGAACTTATATAGGACCTTTCGTGTCTTTCGATGTTTTTCTTCCATTGTTATTCATCGGTACTGAATGTGAAGTAAGCATAATGCATTTCATATCCATGAACTGTTAATTTTGCAAAATTTCATGTTTTTCTGGAAAAAAATAATGTTAAGAAGCCAAAAATTTGGATCCGTTCTATGTAGAATTTCTCATTTTATGAAATCGAAAGGAATTCTTTCTTTTTTTATTCCTATATATTAGTTTAATTTTTCCCTCTGTGATAAAAAGAATACATTAGCAAATTGCTTTACAAGACAAAAGTAGCAAAAGTTTAAAATTAATGTCTTCAATAAAAGACAAATTCGCCAGAATATTAATTGTTTTCGCTATGTAATGTATTAGAATTCTACAGAATGAAACCGTTATTTATCAAGCCAGCTTATTTTAATCAATGTTAAAAGAGCAGAGCCCGTTACCAATTGTTTAGACATAATTTTAGTTGTAGTAAACCAAGTTAAAAAATAACTTTATAGATAAAAATAGAAATTTATCTCTAATACAGGAGGGCGCATGAAATGAGTTCCCAGGGTAATTGCTTTCCGATTATAAGCAAATGATTTTTCGAAAAGGGTATTTCGATTGTTTTCCTAAATATCTAATGCTATCAACTCATTAACTTTCTATTGCCGAGCAAAATATTTAAAAAGTAATCAATGTATGAGGATTTTTACTGTTACTGAAAGCTTAGTAGTTTCACAATTATTCAAACGTAATTACAGTATTGGTTTCTCCCATAATTTTAACAAAAGGATTCAGAAAATTCGTTTGATCGGGCACGAAAATGAAACACAGTGACAGGTAAGGTATTTATAAATAAAAATTGTTTTCTTAGCAAAAATTATTCTCGTATTATTTAATAGATCCATGTTAACACAGACTTCCTTTGTAGATAATACTTTTGTAACAATGTGGATTTTAAAACGATGATTATATATATTATAACATCCATAATATTACGTTATGCCGTATAACACTTGAAACGGAATTATGATTGGTTAACGTGAATCTTTCGCGATTACTAAATTGATTTTCATGCAAGAAATTTTAAATAGACAATTTCTTGATACACTGAGTTATGTTTAACGTAAAAACCAGATAGTTAAAAAATTGTAATAGTTTTAACCTTTTTCTTGCTGTTGGTACAAAGTTTGCACCAGTGGAAATTTTTCCCTTCAGTAAGAATCGGTACAGATTTTACGTCTTTAAACCATTAGGATTTACTCCTTCCTTCACTGGAACTAATGTGCCTTTTAATCATCAGTAAATAGATTGATATGAAATGCTAATCAGTCATGATTTCATCAATAAATAGATACATTTGAAAAATGCTATATTTTTTCTTTCTCTCTGAGAGTGCAAGAAAATAACTGCAAAAAAGGGATATATATAACAAAGTCTTTCTTAATGGAAATGTTCGGCAATAATTATTTTTCATTCATGTTTCAACCCCTTCAGACCTGGTGTCCGGTATAGCGGACATCACTTTGAACTTCTCCTATTAATTCAATAATTGATGAAACTACATGCTGTTTTTTTATTTGTTTCTCGGTTTTCTTAACAATATAATCGTTGCAAGAATTTTTCGTTTCGGGCATGGAATCATTTCATTCTTTTAGTTTTTTCAAAAAAAATTGAGAAAATCATCGTTCTCCCCAAAATGGAGCTCGGTGGTGAATTTTGTTTCTCAAGTAATTTCTTGTTTTTAATCCTTTTTTTACCATTTAAAAGGCTTCTATAATATTTTATTACCCTTTGACAACCATTTTAAAGTGAAATTTGTGTGATTTTGTGTCTTTTTTTTAGTTGAAATATCCGGTATTGTCCGGATGCCGGGCATGGGGTAACTTCTTTAATTTTTATCTACGGGCTTGAAATTTCACTTATGCTTTAATCTTTGCAGTAGTACACAGTACGCCAAAGAAAGAAAATTCTAAATCCATTATTTCTTAATTCCGACTGAAAGGATTAAGATTCTAGTTTCTCACATCAACATTTATTTACAATTACATCACTCGGCATCTATTGTTTTTTTGAGTTTTCATCTGCAAAATTTCTTGGAATACACTTTATATTGCATTTTATTATTGTGCTATTACTGGTGGAGTCTAGAAGTCTAGACTTTCTAAATGTTATAAATTTGCAAATTCTTTCTTTACATTTTATCTACTTCCGTCTGACATGTTTAAGATTTCGTAGTTTGGTCACGTTTCATGCAAATTCATGCTGATTACTTCGCTTTTTAATTCGTTGAATTCTCATTCTGTATTTTATGCTTCAATAATTGATTTGTTGAAGCAAAATTACTAAAATTCATTGTGGCGAATGCTTAAACGTAATTCTAACTACATACGCATTCTAAGTTTTGTAATATTTGCAACATAACTTCTAACGTCTTATTATAATCAAAATGGAAAGAAAAAGATTGAATGGGGTTTTTAATTAAAAACTGCAAGGTATAGTTTATCTCTCTCACAACACTATTTACTTTCTTTTTCTACGTATATAGATTTTGAAATTGATAGAGGCAAAAAAAATACGAACTCTATACAAAAAAAATTAGAAACAGAAGAAAAGAAATTAAATGCAAACGAAGATAATATTTCTTGAGAAGTAAAATTTAAATAATTCTTTATTACGAAAAGTAAAATTTAATTTTGCTTTATCATAGAAATAGTTCCAATTTTAACACGAATTTCTTTTACGGGAGAAAAGCTGAGCTTCGAAAAATCATGCAGACTAATTACTTTGGTAACGCTTAGGAAATCGTGTTATGCATTTTATTCTCCAAATTTGACTGGTGAATTATATAAGTAGGCATTATATTTTCTATGAAGTTCTTCAACCAATTTGTTCCGTTCCTTATTTTGGATGCTTTCTTGTAATATGAAGAAATTGTTTTTCTACAGTATTGAAAGCAACACGTATAATTGAAAATTATACACACTTTATGTGTACCAGGATGCAATTTTTGTGATTCAGGTCATGAAGAGGAGAAAATATTTTGCAATTAAAAGAAATAATTTTCAGCAATTTGTGAAGAGCAGCTTCCATTGAATTAGATTTAGAATTCAAATAATTAAACTTACATTAGAATTATTATAATTAGAATAAAAATTAATTGACATATTTAAATGAAAATAGAATTGATTTTCATGATCGAAATTTTATACCATATAATATATTCTTTCTGTATTACTTTAAAGTAAGGGAAAATATGTTGTGTCATGTTATATTAATGAATTTTACTCTATCTTTCTTAAACTTTACACCCTTTATGGCTGAGCTGAGGTATGGCCATGTGTGCTTCTCCGTTGTATTTTTCTCAAATGGAGACTGTTCGTAAGATACTTTGTTTTATTTAGAACTGGAAAAGTCTTTTAAGGAATTTATAAAAAAAACGGCAAACATAATAACAAAAAAATCGTTAAGTTTTTTTTTTTTTTAATTTTTGATAATATTCAACAAATGTAACACAACGCATTGACCCTGTTCCCAGTACCTGACCCATTTAGATTTCAGAAAACAAATTTTAAATTTTATTCCATCAATCATTTTAATTTTTTTAATTTCATTACAAGGATTTCCGAATTAAAAATTGTGACACATTCGTAAATATTGAAATTATCATCCGTTATTTTCTTTTAAGATTTTCAGTAAAAGTGAAAACCTTAAAAGTGAAATACTTTCAGTAACAGTGAAAAACTTAAATGTCAAGTACTTTAAGTAAAATTTAGAATTCCATAAAATTTAATTAAAATTTTTATAGAGGAGGTAAATGATAAATCTTTGTATTGCATATTACTGTAAAGAGTGAAACCCTATATTCTCTATAATAGCATCCCAATTAATTTATATTTAAAGTTCTTATTCTTGATAATTCTGAAAAAGTATTCTTGCGTAACAAGATTATATATAGGAATATATGAAATGCAATGATAGGAAGTTTCTAAGTACATTCTTACCTAATGATCCAAATTGTCGCTATATAGTGTTTTCATTAAATTAACTGAAACAAAATAATTAAAAATTAAAGGATACTTAAAATTTGATTTTTAAATATGAAATATATATGCCCAACATTTTTTCCGTTGTTTATTTGTTGTCATTCTATATCATTCTGAAATAATAATATACGTACTACATAATATATGTAGCTAAACTTTCCGCGCATTTACCCATAATGAAAGGATATTTCTAGATAAACGCATCCGTTTTAACTCTATATAAATTACAATGTGAAAAGAAATCCATTGAAAGAATTTAAACGGATTTTTTTGATAAAAATTTCCCTCTTGTTTTTATTACAGATTCATTCTTATCTAAGAAGGTTCTTTTCTCATAACTTCGTATTTTCGTTTACTTTAGGGGAGTTGGAACCCTAAGTCCGAAAATGTTAAATTGACCACTTCGATGCATCTTTTCTCAAAATCTGTTATAGATTCATGCTTGAAAATTTTTATACAAGAAAAGTACATTTTTCTCATTATACTAAAATGATTTTTTTTTTAAATTCAAAAATTTATTTTTTACAAATTGTTTTGTGTCAAAACAAAAAATGTTAAATTGGCCCCTTCGATATACCTTTTCTCAAACTCTGTTATAGATACATGTTTTAAATTTTTTATACAAGTAAAATATACCTTTCTCATTATACTTAAATGAACTTTTGGTTAGTTTTTAATTTTTCATAAATTTACAAAATATTTAATTCGACGTAATGAAATTTTGCCCTATTTTGACCCCAAAAAATTGTAAAAAATAAAGCCTTGAGGTCATTTTTAAAAATACTCATTTCAGTATAATGAGAAAGGTGTACTTTACTTGTATAAAATATTTCAAACATGAATCTGTAACATATTTTGAGAAAAGGTACTTCGAAGTAACAGGGTTAGGGTAAACGGACTTAGGGTTCCGACTCCCCTTAATAGCATTAAAAGTTAGAAGCTTTGCTGAGCAACTTCTTTATTCATATTGAATTCTCGAATATCTATCTAATCTAGACTTTTCTCACGATAAGAGATAAAAGTGCGAAATATATAAGGATAGGAGTGTGTTGGCAATAAAACATGGGAAATACATTGCTAGGTCACCCTAAGATTTCATGAGATCATAATAACACTACTAGCAGAAGCATTATCATTTCTGTCCTGTAGAAAACATCTTCCATGACATCTGGACAAGAGGTTATTGGTAGAGTCCTCCATATCTAATATACACCAGCATACAAAAGTTAAGGAACATTTCGTAAAATGCGAGAAATTTGCAATTAATACGAAAACTATGTTTCGAAATCAGTTCTGGAGAATCGTGTTACATTTAATAGAGTATCATATACATATTACAGTGAAGATTCGGTCACGAGGGCAATTAGGGGGACCACGAGAAGGGGATGAAGGCGAAAATGGAGTTTCATCCATCCTGTTTCACAGAAAGCTGATAACGAGATGTAGCTTTCATCAATGGTTATGGTTTAATGTGCATAATATTTACATGCATTTTCGTAACCATAGCACAAATATTCGGCGAGATATAAATGTTTCTTTAAAAATCCCAAATTTTTACGCATGTGTTTTGCTTATAACATGCAGAGTTTTCCTTCAAATTATTCGAAATTTGCTGCGTCTCGCACATATGCAGTAAAAATTATTTAGTAGAAACACTCATACTTCCTGTAATATTCAACGTATTTACTTCAAAGTTTAATACAATACTTCTGTAACATATTGCCAAGTGTTCTGCAAATTTCGAATAATTTGAAGGAAAACTCTGCATGTTATAAGCAAAACACATGCGGAAAAATTTGGGATTTTTAAAGAAACATTTATATCTTCCCGAATATTTTTGCTATGGTTACGAAAATGCATGTAAATATGATGCACATTAAACCATAACCATTGATAAAAGTTACATCTCGTTATCAGCTTTCTGTGAAACAGGATGGGTGAAACTCCATTTTCGCCTTCATCCCTTTCTCGCGGTCCCCCTAATTGCCCTCGTGACCGAATCTTCATTGTAATACGTATATGATACTCTATTAAATGTAAAACGATTCTCCAGAACTGATTTCGAAACATAGTTTTCGTATTAATTGCAAATTTCTATCATTTTCCGAAATGTTCTTAAACTTTTCAGCATGTCAGTGTATATTATTCAACATTATATTTTTTCGCAAAAACAGAAGGAGCTTTCGTATAGAAATAATACAGATTGTTAATATTGTAGACTCCAAACTATCATGCTATATATGGTAGAAGGGCAGGCCGTATAAACCGAAATTTTGTAAATTCTCACTTCTAAATCTACCCATACCATTTATTTCATGCCAAAGCCGTTCTCATTCATATTTTCTGATATCTTATTACGGGGTAGTACTTTCGAAAGGCTATGCATTGCATGCCTTAAAAGCTTAATTCAGAAAAACGGAGGTCAAGAATAAAATTATTATACACATTTTAAGACAAATTTTATAATGTCTAACTGAATTGAAGGAAACGTAAATTTGCTGTATAGTATGAATGAACGCACATTTAAATTGAACAAAACGTTCACGTGAAGCATAAGTTTAATTCTGACAATGCTTGCCGATTAACGTTTGCCAAGGTCGAGGTTCCTTGGCTTGGCTTCCAGTTAAACGTCTGTAGAACTCTCTTTCTTATCACAAGCTTAGCATGTTAGGGAAACAACTTTACAGCTTCATAGCAATACTTTCATTGATTCCTAATGGCATAAGTACGTACAGTTATAATTCATATTTAGCTAAGCTGATGCATAATAACTGCGTAAGTCACCACTGCATTTGCAACTGCTAAGAAAATATGCCTTCCAATTATAAACATGCCACCTCCTGTAACCACCAAGCATACATCTCTCATGTAGCTCTGTAACAAAGAAAGAGCTTGCACAGATTCATTTCTAACATTAGAATCCACGTTCGAATGTTGGCAAACATCACCAAAGCATCCTAAGCTTATTTTCTTCAATTGTTTACCCTCTTCATAAATTGATGCTCCACTCATGGTAATCTTATAAAATCTATACAATGCTATTATAAAGTTCCAAGAAGTAGAACTCTTGACCCAGTTTGAGTGAAGGATAGTTTGTTTGGATACCATTATGGATATGGTTAAAAATATATAAGAAATCAATGAACAGTATTGAAGTAAAGTACACGTACTGAAAGTCTTATCAATTGTGTCTACAAGCGAAGCAATAATGTTCAGAGATTTAATTTCTTCAAATGTAACAGTCGAAGGTCTTTGCTTTTTTAAACGCCTCGTCAGCCTTTTACGGTAGAATCTAATATAGTTTCCGCACATCAAATAGACATGCTCACACAAAAGTGAAGTAAAACCGCATGTCATTCCACCCAAAATATTCGATAGGACAATAGATATTAAAATAAAGCTTGTGCAAACATCGCGCATCTTAGAAAAGATGCGAAAATTAAATTCAATTGTGTTAGCGAAGGTTTCCCATCCTTCATGAAAGATGAATAAAAATAACGCAAATATTAAAGGTGTCGATGCCATTAAATTAGTTATGATCTGTTTATTGGCATATTTACTTCCTATCTTACTTTGTGGATTCATTGCCTTCGACAGTTTACGCAACAGACTGAGAGCATTATTGATATCGGAATGTTTCAAATATAGCACAAGTTGGAGAACAAACCCACAAACAGTTGTGGAATAAAATGTCATGGACAGAGGCACTGAGGGTATAATCACGTACATAAAACAAATACTGATGAAAAATGTGATCAAAATCAAGCACCTCATGAAAACTTTATATATTGTAATTAATCCATATCTTGATTCACATTTTGACACTCCAATAGGGACTGTGCATGTAAAAAACAATGCCAAACAATATTTGTAAATACCATCATATTTCAAATTAAAACTACGTACTACGGGTTTGATTGTTTTCTTCGGTTTATACATTTTAAGGATACCTTTTTTGCATTATCACCAAGAACCAGGTGTTATATTAAAATTCTCCTAAATCCGGATCACACTGACAAATCACAAATCAATGTGTGCTTTTTTGAATGTTTCTTCTCGGATTCTGATCGTTACCTTGGCACCTGTCGAACTCATCTTCAATAAGTTTCATGAATGCGCCTCTCTGTACTTAGGTGTTTATTATTGTCTGCTATACATTTTATTGAAATTTAGAAAATACAAATATGATACAGATTAGATATAGCATATTGATAAAATAATCCATCATCAAAGTCTGCCCTTCAAATATTTTGACAAATAATTTTCGTTACCAAGGTAAATCGATGCACCGCCATAGAATTAAATCGAAGTTTTTTGCAAAGTTTAACAGCTTTAATAAAGAAATTGAAAAGTTTAGTAGTAAACTCTACGATACAAAATGTTTATCTGAAAAAAATATTACTGGGCAAAATGCAATCTCTTGAAAGCTTAAGATTTCCATTCATTTATTTTTTTAATTCGTTCCAGATTGAAAATACTTAGGAGAGTGAAATTTGATAAAAAAAAAGACAATAATCGAAAGCGGCATTAGGCCACGTAATTGAAAAATGTGATGTTCCTTTTTCTTTGTTCGTCTCTCTTAAGGCGTCGATAAAAATGATGCATTCTTTATGTATTTATTGTATTGTGGATTCCTAGGACAAGAACTGTGTTATGAAATATTGCTATGATTATGGAAATTATTTTTTTTAATAAATATGGAATATTGTGTAATGAGCGATAAATAATTTGTGTTTCGTTTTATTTCCGAAGTTCCTTTTATTTTGGGATCGTTCTATTTAATATTTTATTACTGTATTTTTTCTGTTTTTAAAGATTTTAGATGCTGCAAATATGAAAGTGCCAGATTTGAAAATACCTTAAAATATGCAATGCACAATGTTTGCTATATATTCATTATAATTATTTTCCCATATTTGTAATTAACTTTTAGTAACAACCGACAAATCTCAGTGGCGTAATATGGTAGAGACTGGATTTTGCGTCGAAAACTCCAAATCAACAAACCAACCTACAGTTTCCAGTTTAAAAATTTTCAACGTAGGCTACAGAAATGTATAATGAGAATTAAATGAAATTTATTAAGAAAACACTAAATACAAAATATCTATTTCGAAATAGTAAAGATTAAAATAATAACTACACATATTAATACCAATTTTGGTAGTTTAACTAAAGCATAAAGTGGGTTATTACATGGTTCAAAAATTGTCCTTAAACGTACCCAATAAATTCGATTTCATTATCTGGTTAACTGAAACGAGCACTTTTCGGTAAAATTATAGATATCTAAAGTTAGAAAGTGCATTAAAATTTAACAAAAGACACGAATTACAATAATTAGCTTATATAAAATATAATATATAGCTTATATAAAATATAATATATAGCTTATAAGAAAACAAAAATTAAATTATCTTGTATGATAACTAATTACCACTTCATTCTTACTGTATTGTGTATAAAGTAGATTTTATTGATACCATATATTTATAATTCAAACAGACTAATTAACGTATCATTAACAAAAGGTTGAAAATTATACAGAACACTTCCATATGGTAAGTAGTGTGTTTCTAAACCTTGATCTAACCGAATGAAGACATTCTTTGTTATAATTTCTGAAAAAAGACATATAAAAATGCTTGTTTTTTCGGTTTTATTCACCCTGTTGCACTGAAAACGCCAAATCTTAAAATACAATACCTCAAGGGTACAACAAAAATTATTTCCAAGTTTCAGGCGGAAAGTTTCTTGTAATGAGATTATTTAACATTTTAGCATGTATGAAAATGTTAAATCACCTTTAATGAACTTTACTTGTAAAATGTATTCTTTTAACGCAGCAGATTATAAAGCAGTAATAAAAGATGTACCTATAAAAATAAATGTATAGTAATTTTTTTTCAAGTGAAATAAAAATTTTTACGTCATTTAGAGTCATATCACCACAGCCTAGGTTTCGAAGTCAGAGGATCACGAATCTGAAACAAGACTCCACCGATTATTCTCTGTGAATCTATGGCTACTGGATAAGTACAGACCTAGTCATTCTGTTGTGTGGAAACGAGCAGAGGAGCCTATCGGCTAAGGTGGGAGGGCTTTTATCATTTGACTTACTACTCAAGAATATGAGGTGGTTCATTATTAGCAACACAAGTAACTCCAAAAGAGATCGTTAATCTAATAAACCAAATTGGTCCCAAAGACGTCATGGTAACTCCCGCTACGAAATCAGAGCCATCTACAAAAGCAGCTTTCCCTGGATGAAACAAGGCACTATCATATTTAAATTGGCATTTGCTGAAATCTCCGTGTAAGAATGAAGAGATTTATCTAAATGTTTAACAAAACTATACAAATATTGAACTAAGAATTATTACATATTAAAAAGATTGTAATGAATCTTATTCCTTATTTCGGCATTTTATTCCATGATAATAGTAGTCATTTCTCTTGCAGACAAACGTATGTTTATCTTATTGATAAAAGAATTGATTACAGATGTTGCATCGCAGTCTTCAAATCCATATGTTGCTTAGTTTACATCGTCATTATTTAACGTTTCGTATTATAATAAAAAGACACCTCATTAGAATAGATATCATGACTTTAAACAATGTTATAATTAAGCCTCTTTCCTCTTTCCAAATCTCGACACCATATTTGTGAGAGAATACAATAACCAAGTCTGATATTATGCCCTTCAAATAGAAATACATGTCTGATTTTTGGACAAAGTGGAATTGGTAGGAAATTCGCAAACCCACAATCCTAAGCAGATCTATTGCCGTCCATCCATTTGTACTTTTTTGTGTTAATAGCTAAAAATTATTCGCTAAATATTGATAATAGGAGTCATAAATCCGAAAAAAAGCATGGCAAAGAGTAATTGATTTTAAATCAATTGCTCTTTGAATTTGATTCTTTGCTATTGTTTATTTCCTGATCTACTTTCGATCAGAGAATAAATATTACGGCTTTACATTCTGTCTGACTGAAGTTATAACAAAATAAACTTTTCGCGATGTATATTACTATTTATTTAAAGACTATAACAACATTGTTTAATGTGGGAGGCAACCACAAGATGACACGTAATAGGATGTCTTAGAAAGAATAATTATGTCGCTGAAGCAGAAAGGGAAATGAGCAGTTAGCATTCGACCACAGTCGAGGCTTTGGATTACGATGCGCCTCTAACTTTCTAAAAAAACATCTTCCGACAGGATTTAATGGCGACTACCAAGAGAATAAGGTCAATGTGAGGATGCTAAACTGGAAGGATTTTTTGAAATATTGAAATAGTAAAGGTATCCTGCGAATAAATACCGGTGTTTATAACTCTTATCTTCATTAAATCTATATTGATTCCATAATTATAAAAATTAATCATTAGATTTACAGGTTTAGAAACTTAATAAACAAGTGTTCGCACCTGTAATAAAGAATAATCATAGAACGGCGACCCCACGTAATCCATTCAATAATATTCACGTGACTCTGTGTCTTTATTGAGTTCATCATTGACGACTGCCTAAGAATTGTATGAAAAATGAATGGATAAAAAGTTGAAATTATGAAAATTTTTGATTGGTTACTGCTAATTTTTTTTATAAATCTCTCCTACACAAATATATTTTAATTGGTACATAGAAAATTATATTAATGTAAGTTCATGAGAAATTTATGAAACTACACACAATGATTTTACACATAAATTAGAACAATTTTGAAGTCGAATGTACTGAAGCAGATGGTTTGTTTTAGAGAAGACAAAACATAATTTCCTTTTTACTTTGAAATACATTAAACGTGAAAATGAAAGGAACATAATTTCAATGAAAATCGTATCGTGAACATATATATATATATAATTCCAAAACTATCCTCACCTTCTTTATATTATTGTCGGAGCACTGAATAATGGAAAACGTTGACTGAAAGCTGTGTTGAAACAGATTATTAATGTAAAACCAAGAACTTTCCACAGCTTCATAAATCTTGGTGATTCGACAAGCGTAAAAAATAGCACTTGGGTTTCGGAAAGACGCTTATCTTCAGGGTCATTGCCATTATTCTTTGGCGAAAGATGTTATTTATAGTACATTATGAGCCTATCTTTGGTCGTAAAAGTGTCACATGTTTCGTAACAGCGCAACTTTCAAACTATTTTATAACAAAATAAAAATATTTTATAGACTCAAGAATGATTAATCATAGATTTCTTCTAGTGGATGTGTTATATGGAATATTTAGTGAAAAAGAACCGTGAGGTTAAAAATGGACAAACTACAGTGTTGTATAATTAAAAATGTTCATGAATGTATCCAACTCCACAACTGAAGGTTATTTTCTAAATCGTACAAAGCAAAATTAAGAAATTCAGAGAGTTTTAAACATTGAATAAATAGATCTTAATATTGACTATCTAATACAAGTTCTTAGTATCAAATAACATAAATCGTCTGACACTAACCGTCCTTCTTAGCGTTTGTTTACGCCTATATTAAAGCATGGTCTTTTTGATTTTAAGTCTTAACTCAAAGTCACTTTGCCTCTAGTCTTGTCAATTGGTTTCAGGTATTCCTTGCATGCGTTCGTCGTTGTTGGACATCTTCATTTCTGGAGCATTGACTTATATAAAATTCGGTGTTTAGATTTAGTTAATTCAATTTTAATTTAACCTCTACTTATCGACTGTTAAAAGGTACAAAACTATGTCCGTCGATGTCTTGGATGCCTAGATGTGTCATAATTAATGTCCGAAGTATTTCACAACTGTGTTTGAGGATATGACATCATCTCCAGATTCTCATATATTCCATTACTTTACTAGCTACTACAGCCAAGGATGATTTTTGCGTTTTGCTTCTGAAATTTTTTGTCATGATCTCTGCAGGTGGTCATCATTTTTGCTCGTTGAGGCCTAGTGGTAATGTGTCGTCATCGGCTTTGGAGCCAGAAGGCTCCAGATTCGAAACCCAATACAACTGAAGATCCGTCGTGTATTGGGCCTGTTGCACGTTTATTCATACGTAGGGGTCAAAAGTCCTCCCATTGGTTTGGTGCGAAAGTTTGGAGAGGGGACGACAGCTCAAGTGTCGTCTTTGTCATCTGACCGTGGTTCAAAATTACGAGTTCGGTCCCAAAATAGCCCTCGTGTTGCTTCAAAAACTGTACGTTAATATACCTAACTAACTAAATTATTACTCGTTTAAATGTCAGAGAAAATTTTAAACAGCCATTGACAAGGAATTGATTGAGACTTTCTTAAAATCAACTTGATGAGAGAGTTCGGGAAGTTCGGATGTTTTCGATAAATTAATGTGATAAACCTAAATATTATATTTTCATACACATTATCTGTTATCGAAGTAAAGTAATTCATTCGAATAGTAGAAAAAATGTGTAGAAATTAAAAGGTTAATTTGCTGAATGTTTATCATTATAATATTACAATCAACCATTAAAGAATGCACATGTTTCCGGAAAGCAAATAATATTATTTTGTCTTTAAATATTAGAGGTAATAAATGTTTACTGTCGATTCTAAGCCTTTATCTGCAAGCTAATATATATACGAAAGAGTAATTTGAAAAGTCATAAAAATACTATATTTGCTATTAGTTACTGAGATTTCCTTCAGAATGTGTACGATATTGGATATTCAAAATAGGAAAAAAATGAGGATTCTTTCAAGTTCGAGATATGCATATTTTTGAAAAGTATCTTCAATAATCGAATTTCGTCACTGTACTCTTTTTGGATTTCGAATTTAGCGTAAAATGGTACTATCTTCCTCCCAAAACAATAAATGAAAGGCAAAAAAAATCAATGATAACCTTTGTTCGATGTATTTTCATTTCTAAGTTGAGTGGCAGCTCCGATGAAACCTCTCATGAACCGATCACCTGACAGACAGAACTTTAAAAGGTCGATCAAGAGCTCATCAATCAAAAACGAGGATCTTTGGTGGTTTCATATTATATACCACTTTGCTCCGGTTAATATCCTTTTAAAGGAAGAGCTTGATAGAGGATCTTCTTTAAGTACTAAATGATGGCGCTTTAAGGAAGAAAACGGATATTGATATGTTACGAATAGACACACAGATAGAAGTAAAATCGATGAATTAAAAGAGTAAAATCAGAGAAAAATATAATTGTGGAGTATTCAAATTTCTTTCTAAAAATGGTGCCATGAAAAAATAATATCGGTGCATTTAAGGCAAGACCTATCCACTTTTATCTACCACACTAAAATTTGCTGGACCGAAATTTTTCTGTTTCTTATCTTAATTAGTTCCTTTTTCCACACTTTATTGTAGACAATATTCAAAATTATTCTTACAAGATATTAGTGTACACTTCATGGACAACAGAGTACAAATTCTATTAACATGATAATATTTATAGGCTGGATACTATCCGTAAATTGCGTGTTGCGACATGCGACGTGCGTAATGCAAAAATCGTTCAAAACGCTCTACAGGGTAAACCGTTCAACCCAACCTAGAGCTACAAAATTCATCAGGAATTGATTTCTTGGGTAGGTGCTCATAAAGAAAAGGGTTTTCAAAATTTTAATAAAATTATTAACATTCAGACAAAATTGTAAATTTTTGTCAATAACGCTCACTAATAATATTCTCTAAAGTTACTACGTAATTTTGATTTGAAAAAATTTCAAATGTATTAATATACCGTTCCGTAACTTTTATTATGCCATTGAAAGTAAATTATCTTATCTCATAAGACACAATTATGATCATAACAAAACATATGTTATACTTTGCAAAATGGAAACCTATTTCAGACATCGAAAATATTTTCCTTCCTAATAGCTGCGAAAACAAAATCATCGTTCCGATTTTTGAAAATCTCTGAAAATAACAGCATTTGCGGGCAGCAGATGTTAGCTTTCTACATGCGTATTATTCCATTTCTACTATATCACTTATATCGTCGAAAATAGTACTTTGGCAAAAATATTTCTTGTTCACCTTGATTTTCAACCTAAGGACACAAGAAATTGTGGTATATATCATTACAATGAGAGGGATAAACTGAACGTCATGACCAGTATTATCGCCGTTATCAGTGTTTCAAACATTTCATGAATAATTTGAAATTTTTATAAACTGCTTCAAGTCGGAAATCTGTAAAAATAAAAATCTTCTAAACATCGAAAAAGACCCTCAAAATTTCTTCAGCAACGATATATTCCTTTTGATTTTGTAGTATTAAATCCAAATAACTTCCATAATTCGAATTCATATTCCTTATACGGACATGAGCTATCTTTTATTTCGCCATTTTTTTGAATTATTCGTGATTTCCCATTCTGCATCCCATTCTTTTTCGAATTCATCGTTCCTTGTACGGACTTGATATTTTTTTTTATTTCGCCATTTTTATGAATTATTCGTGATTTCACATTCTATATATTTTATCAATACTTCTTGTCCATCTGCAATGAGTATTAAGCATATAAATTACTCTTTAACACCATGGAATATGCATATATACAAACCCCGAATTTCCTTGTCGATTTCTAAAGAAGAAACATCTCAGCCACTCGGAAATCAAAGCCATTTATTTAGAATTTTTTTATTTTATATAACAACAGAAATAATCTTTTTTTATTTATCTATTACACCATTTTTTTTCTATTCACAAAATTCAAAATACATCATTATTATATTTGAAATGCAAATAGCGACACAAGTTTTGAATAATTTACTTCGATGAAGTATAATTTCGAATGGAAATCGATTGTTTTGACGTAAAAAATATTTCTTTATCAAACTAGTCTACTGTACTCAATATCGGAAATAATCAGACCCATGGAAATTGTGATGGTGGTAACCCTTTTTTTTATGGTGTTGGTTCTTTTGAATGGATTATCATACTCCAGTGATGAGATACAAATAACAGTTTATTTAGATGACAACACAGAAGACTAGACAAACACTGAATACGGACAGAATAGCAAAATAGAAATAATTGTTGAGGCCCTTCACGGCTAGCAACAAACACAGGCAGAAAGATACGTCTGGACCCTACATCAAATCGAAATAAGCATTTTGATTCCGGCCTCACTCGCCGACACCTTCCGACAAGACCCTCCGGCCTTCGAGTTCGCAACTGGACTGATTAAAAACAATCCCCGACCCTCGGGGGAGGAGAGCGCCCTCCATCGGCGAATGCGTGTTGAGAATCTCAACACTACAGAAATTCTATACATATAATTGTAATGATTTGCAATTATTTTATTTTCAAAAACGCTGCTTAACTTTTTAATTTATAAACTTATTATTTCTTATTTAAATTCTAATATAAAAATAGTTGCCACTTTAACTTGAAGAAGTCCGGATCCAACCGGTCCTAAAACGTTAGAAGAAGTCCCTTTTCGAAAGAACTATTTTCGCTCACAGCAATGTTGTAGCGTTCTCTTATACGATGTAACACTTTCCTGGTAAGACACGCGACTTTGAGTTAATATTTTCCCTTATGTATATAGCGGGAATATATAATTATTGCAACGTTTAACTATTTTTGATTATCTACCTAATTTTATTATCGAATTTGGAATAAAGTGATTTTTGATCAACATCTGCATCTTCATTTAAAAATACCTCAACACATCTCCTAAATGAATTATGTTACATAATCTTGGTAATAATAAAAATATCTGAAATATATGCGTTTCTCACCAAACAATAACTTACAATATCAGTTTCAAAAACTTATGTTTGATTGAAGAGAATCTACGAAATGTATTCCCTGCTTAAATCTTAATTTAATGAAAAAAAATATTTAAATTGCTTTCCGATTGCAAACAAACGATTCCTCAGAAAAGCATGTTTTGACTGTGGTTTCTAATACCTAAAGCTATCAAATCATGAGTTTTCCGTTTAATGCCATGTATTTGAAACGCAATTAAGGTAACGAAATTTCTACTTTCGATTGATTAATTCCGTTTCAGTCAGAGAAATATAATTACAAAATTAAACTACTGATTGCGCCTGCTATTGGAACAGGTAATTAGAAAACTCATTAAATTGGTTACAGAAATAGAAAGCACTGATAGACAGGATAATGGAAGAGGAAGATTTTTATTATAAGAATCACCTTTTATTAATTTTTGAAATACTTTGTAACGGCATTTTGAGTTTTTAAGAAAGATATTTAGCGTGACATAGAGTATCGTATCTTATTTCACATGAACAATTGACTCCCGTTTATCCTGCATCATGTGGCTGACATGCAGGTCGGATATTAAAAAAAGCCGAATAGGCCAGTATTCTGTAAATACACACTTCCGAGCCCATCCTATAAAACATCATTTTATGCAAGAACTCTATCTTATTCATATTTTATCGTTAATAGTTCTTTAAATAAGCAGAAAAATCTGACAGTGCAATGAAAAATATTCCATAATATTATGTTTATGTGACCGCTTTATAATTTTATAAAAAACTCTGCTTGAATGTAAAATGTTTATGAAAAATAACTGCTTCTATATACAGGATGTTTAAATAAGGTTTAAACAAAATTAGAGATGTTATAGTATACATCAATATGAATGAATAAGGTAAGAAGGCCACATACCAAATTTCATTTATAAAAGTAATTTTTTAAAGAAGTTATTGCGTTCAAAAGTATGCGATTATACAGACAGAGAAGACAGTCAACCCTTTGACCTATTCGGTCCAAAATTGATACAAACCTACATTCCTGATGATAAAACTGTGTACCAAATTTTATCTATCTAGCTATTTAAGTTTTTGAGTTATTGTGTTTATATGAACGCGGACAAACTTCCCGTTGACGGATTTTGTCCAAACTTTGATAGAATCCTGCAAATTATGTGTAAAGATCACATACCAAATTTCATTCCTTCAAATGTTGTGCACATTTGTAGTTTATTTTAGAAAAAAATGATTCAAAGTCTCTAAAATATTTGAAGTAATAAATTATAAATTAAATATTAAATAGTATAAAATAATTTTAAAAAATTTACTTTTTAGCACACTGACAAAAGTATATTTTTAAAAATTGTGTTTACTCAGCTTAGTGCTTGCCTTTTCTTTAACACATAGTTTTTAACATAAGAAATAATGAAGCATCCACATCAAAAATGTAGCATGATGTCCTCTCAAAAGGAAAAAAATGCAATAATATAAATCTTTATCATGAAAAAAGAAATTAAATTAAAATAAATTGAAAAGTCATTTGTCTTAGCTGAAGTAAAATTATTGCTCTATCCTTATTCTTGTAATTTTGTTATAGTTGGTTGTACCAATTGTGTGAATATATGCGTTGGAGATAAAAATAATTTTGTAATGATCATGAACAGGCCCCTTATCAGTGCTTCTATATTTTATTTACAAGCATTTTATATATATATATTTATTCAGATTCCCTATTACTCAAAGTTACATTTCCATAACGAAGACATTATCAGTCAATACGACTGATAATGAAACGACCCCGTCTTTTCTCCGTTGTTAGGGAAGCAATCCTCTACTAAACCGCATATTTCAAATTGCTCAATTGTTCACTCCCATTTATAGTTCAGTCGCTTTGATTCTGAAGTAAACGCAGTTTATCTCTTTTATATGATGTGTTCATCACATACACAATGTTAACTTAGACAGCAAATGATGTATAACGTTTAAAATAGAGTAAACAAATATTTGAGATTCGGTCAGAATTAGGATTAATGTTTGCTATATTGCAAAGTTATTAATGTGAGATTATTAACTAAAAATTTACATGCATACTAAATTATTCATATTGTAATTGAAGGAAAATAAAATTTCATATTATTTTAGATAAATCTTTGCAGGGGAAAAACATTTATAAACGAAAACTTACGAAATGGTTGCATTATGCTGATTTTCAAAACCAAATATTATACTAATTTGTTCAAACAAATTAATATAATATATGTAATAAAAATATAAATTAAAATGTAAAAATTCTAAATAAGAAACAGAAGATTTAAACAAAAAACGATGACAATACACCTTTTTGCGAGCTCAACGCAACAGCATCAAGTGATTGCATGAACAAAAGAACTACAACAATTAATATTTAAAACAAATAAAATAGATAAAACACATAGAATAGAATTTAGAATGTAAAAGAGATTATTCAAAATGGAAGGAATTTAAAAAGAACCCGAATGACCAACTTCTTCGAAAGCCACTAGCCATAGGAGTTCTAAAATGGACAAAATTTTCTGTGAAGGGTAAGATTATAAATCAAAAGTATACCCTTTGTTGCCTGAATTTTGTCCAACCGCTAAACGAGAAACATTTTGAAAAATCAAGAGGCAAAAATCCTAAATAAAATCCAAAAGAAACTAAAGTATGTAAAATAATTTACCCTCTCTGTTGAAATTATAATGTAAGCAGGAGTGATAAGTTATAAAAATGAATCTTAGTTGTCAAAATTCTAAATTACAATTTAGAAACTTCTGGAGAGAATCAACTTAAAATACTCTTCATTTTGATGGAATTGTTTCTTGAAAATTATACAAGCTAAACGCTCTTACAAACTAAGTTTCAAATTTCATAAAATGATTTTTATACCAATTTATTTGAATATAGTAAAGGAATTATGCGTTTGAAACATGAGGTAAAAAAAGAAGAGAGCTCATCTCTTCAATCTTCATCAACGCAACACACTTTTCCCTCACTCTATTTATTTTACACAACATCCAGAAAAGCATTCGAAATTTTAAATATCAGGTAATATCGTAAAATAACAGTTTCATTCGTATAAGAATTAAAAAAATAACTGTAGAATTTAATTATTTTCCCTTAAATTTCATGCAATCGAAGCATAACTCTTCCCCTGGAAAAAACATAATGATAGATTCACAGGCGACAGCGAAGCAGCCCCACCCATCACAAAAAACACAGATTTGAAATTACGAAAGAGGTTACGGATTAAAATGATGTTGTTCGAATTGAAATCAAGACATAGATATTTTGTCTCAACTAAATACAATGATGAATACATTATCTCTTCGTTGAATTGAAGTAGCTGGAAATTCAATTTTAAAAACAAATATTTTTAATACAATGATGAATACATTATACGTTCATTTGAATTGAAGTAGCTGGAAATTCAATTTTAAAACCAAATA
>BGPR01002068.1:0-17813 GCA_013235015.1 Araneus ventricosus
TGTTCTTTCCTCAACTTTCGTACACTTACACAATTTGGAACTTTTTGTGTTTAGCTTCGCCGTATAGTAAAGCGAATCCAGTACGCGTTTCGAGCTCTTCTTGTCGGCCGAGTAAGTCGAAACTTGAATACAGATACACAATTTTATTTTTAAGATCACATACTGAAATTCATTCTTCCACCTTGTTATCGCGTTCTTATACAGCTAGACAGTCTTCTAACTGTCTATCTATTGAGAGATCTATTCCAATTTTTAATACAGGTCTACAATTCTGGTGATATAACCATAGGCCAAATTTCATCTATGTAACTTGTTCGCATTTGAGTTACAGTGTTCACATGCACTCGGACGAACAGACGGATTTCCCTTGGACAGAAAACTTCCACAACTTGATACGGATCCTAAATTTTGGTGCAAAGACAACATACTAAATTTCAGTCGTCTAGCTTGTTCCGTTTTTTGAGTTATCGAGGTCGCAAACAGAACGCCGTACCCCTGTGCTTTTAACCGTTACAGTTATTGAACAGTTGAGTTGGTATGGGACGCGTGTTCACAGACAGACAGACAGAATTCAAAATATGACTTTTTGGACTCACGCAGGTTTAAAACATTCATCAAAATCTCGAGGTCTAATTTTTTGACGATTGCAATACTTTCTCTTTGTATACTTCGTGTACGAGGAAGTAAAAACAGAGAAAAAGAATATAAATTTAAAAAAGGACTGATATCAAGAAAAGAGGGGATACGTTTAAATATGGAATTAATACAATTTTCATATGTATAATATTTATCTACAGAGATTAAGAATTTTAAAATAGAAAAATAGAAAAAATGAACAGTTTAAAGCAAACTTTTCTTCCTTGCACTTTTTTAGAAACTCAAAAGGCTTCAGCGCACTTTTACAGCTTCCGTCGCGTGCAAGTTATAATGAAAAATTCGTGTTCATTCAGTTCGCTTTCGACAAATAACACGAAAAGATTAATCTTATCGGTAAACCAGATAAACATATTCTATAAAAATTCATGAATCAACTAACATTATACAGTATTTCTACAACAGTATTTTAAATTTATTAGTTATTATTCTTTTCTTTCAAGGCAAACAATTACTTTAAACTTTAGTACAAAGCTCATGCGTACCAAAAATTCTCTCTTTTTTTAAGGTCATTCCAATATAGCAGTACTTTCAAATGGAGATCTGATGTCTTTAGGCATTATCTTTTCAGGGAAATTATATTTAATATTCTCTTACGTAATATTTATAATAAGCTCAAAATAAAAGTGCTTTTGAAATCCATAGCTTTTAAATAAAAGTTAAAAGGAAATATCTCTGATTCGGATTTTCATTTCTATGAATTAGCTTCGAACACTACTAAGTAAAAGAATTGTGAACATTAAAGTTTAAAAAAAAACTTTTTCCCCCATTTGATTTAAGCAGACAGGTCTGAGAACTCGTTGAAGACTTTTCCCCCATTTGATTTAAGCAGACAGGTCTGAGAACTCGTTGAAGTTATGTATAATCCATTGGGACAAAGAGCTGAAAGCCGATTTCTTGCAAAGGCAACCAAGCATTAAAACGAAAAATGACAACATGTTTCAGACATAGTAACGTATCCATGGATAATACATCAGAAACGCTCAAGGAAAACGAAATCGAGAGTAAGCGACAACAAAAAAATCGCCTGCGGGTTGTTTGAAATACATTAATAATCTGTAATAGATCTAGTGAGATGCAAAGCTGGTCAATGGTCTTTGCTTGTTTAACAACCACGCGAACTTGGTAATTTTCGATAATGGATTTATAATATGGCCTGTGGTGTTACTGAAATAATAACGGCTTCAGTTGAATTGTTTGAAAAATGATCGGTTGAGTTATATTTTTTCTTTACCTTCTCGTAAACGAAATATACCAAAAGAAACTATTGGTATCCTGAGAAAATTCCACCTGAAACCTTTGGTGAATTTCCACGCTTTAAATTTCTCTGACTCCGTAAAAAACATTTTTGGAGTTATTATGTGTGTACGTGACTGTCTTTCTGTGTTTATGTGAGCACGATCACTCAAATCTGTCATCCTCTAAAAAATTATAATCCGTCATTTCTGTGCATTACTATTCTTATATTAAAGTTAATAAGATGTTATTTTCATTTTCGTCCCAAGCCAACAGTTAAATCACATTACTGTGCATATGTATCGAAAGATTTCTGTTATCCGTCTATTCGGTTATCCGCCCTGGTCCGGACGGATAATCGAAGTTTTACTGTTTATCAAATTTTGGATCCAATTCTTCAACAGATTCGAAATATATCATCCAATTTCTTCGCTTTACTATAAAACTACACAAAAAGTGCAAAAATGATTTTTTTTTCACATGCGCTTCGTCATTCACGTTGAATGAAAATATTACATACATTTTAAATTATTACATTAAATTACTTGTATCTTGCTCCTCACATCGAAGGAAATAATTATATAAATTTGTAGTCATTGCATTTATTTACACGAGTATCGCATGCCTATAATTAAGAATAACGTGACTAAGAGCAAATGCTTAAAAATCGTGCAAATCAGAGAGAAAGAATAACTATGTAATCAAATTGTCATCATTGAATAGATAAATTTTCAGTTTTAAGAAAAATTGTTTTTCTTTGACGTGTTCCGAATTTCAAAACATCAAAATTACCAAATTAAAAAACAACAGAAACAAACCTTCAGTGGAAAAGGTAATTTTCAATACTTTTAGAAGATTATTACTGATGCCAGTCAAGAATAATAGCATTTCGTAACATAACCACAATTATTTTCCACCACAAGTTGTAAGTTCCATCCTTATGAAGATATATATGAGAAAGTAGAGGGGAGACAACTCGGAGTCTTATAAAATAAAGAATAAGTTTATTTAAGGATCCTCTCTTCAAACGAAGAAGAAAGCACATAAAAAAAGTGACCATAGATACAACACTGATATCTTATTGACCTGAAATTAAACCATTTATGCTTCTGAAATATTTCACCTGGAAATGTTGTTGTAGACGCTGTTTTCAAAAGGATTTTTTCATTATCTTTATTTCATTAAATTATTTCCGAAAAAAATTTGTACCATACATGGGAGTAAAATGTGTTTTATACCATCATAAACTTCCAGAATTGTTATGATATATTGATTTTTTTAAATTTCTTTGAACTTACTAAGATATGATTATAAGTAATAAAAATACATTAAAGAAATAACGACACAGGATTCTTCTAATCATAGCAGTGTAATAATAAATGAGAAAATTATAATTTCTATGATTTAGAACTGGAGCGAAAAACAGTGAACAAAAACAACACTGATTTAAATTTTAAAATTTCAAAAATGAAAAATAAAATAAAATAATAAAAAAAAATTAATAAATGAAAAGAAATTTCAAAAGAAAAGGGGTGCAAAGACAGAGAACGATTTACACGCTATAACCATGTGAAGTGAGTAAATTAAAGTGAAGAAATTAAATAGTATGGATGAGAATTTCTAATGTATGAATAATATGTTACAATACAGTAGAACCCCTCTAATCCGAAATTCCGGTTAATCCGAACCGATTTTATTTTCGAAAATTATATGTAATTGAAAAGATTACCTGAAAAGATTTAAATATACATACTAAAAACAAAAAAGGACTTTTTCAGCATGCATAATTTTGTACACATAGAAGAAACTAATGCAATTCACCGTAAGATAATGACACTTCATACAGAAGCACATCCATTATTCTAATGAAAAGGGGAGACATATTCTCTTTCTATTGCTTTTGAATAAAAGAATTCAAGAGATAGTAGTACTGAGTACTTATAACTTACATTTTTTTAGCATACATCTTTTCTATTTTTATCGGAATTTCGGGTAATCCGAATTTTTTTAAATCCGAACAGGCACCGGTCCCAATTAGTTCGGATTAGCGGAGTTCTACTATAATTATAATTTTTAGAAACATTTTAATATAAATTTAAAAACAAACTCAAACGGAAATTATTTTTTGATTGTTTCAGCTTCTGAGTTCATTGTATCATCAACTCTATGAAGATCCTAATTTTTTTAATTATAACAGAAACTAAAATAGCTAGCAGACGAAGACTAATGATTTCATATTAGATACATGTTGGTTTAAGAAAAAATTTATTTTAAAATAAAATAATCAACAGTGTATTTCTTTGATTCAGATATAACAAGATACACAAACCACCTCAATTATTTTAAACTAGAACAAATCAGGGATCTTAAAATCGATGAGACAATTTCTTTATTATCAGTCTTTCAGAACAATTAAGAAAATGTCCGATAACAACATTTTGCCCCGATTTCGGAAATTTCTGCTCTGCTTTCTATATATAACTGCCTTTAAAAATATTTTCCTTACATCCCAAAAGACACATCTGGACGAACAGAATCAACACGTTATCTAAACGAGATCAGTGCCCGCAAGAACAAAAAACCGGCACCCTTCAAAACAACCTCCAGCATGTGTTACAAAAGCAATCAGCAAAATAGACCAACCCAGTTTCGATTTCTAATATATTGCAAGGGTGACCCCTTTAGGCTCTTCAAAGGACAAACAAATGAAAAAAGAAAAATCCAGATTCAGGATCATAAAGTTCTAGTCGTTAATTGCGCACGGCTTTCAACTCTAAATTTAATAGGAAGAAAGTAGCAACTGAAAACGGAGACATCTCTTGATGATTCGATAAGAACAGGTTCGCGAAAACTGACCGAGTTCGAATTTTGCTCCGCGCAGCCATTATTAGTAACTGCTGTAGAATATTTCATTACTTGGCAGGTGTTCTTGATAGGTTCCATGCACCATTGTTCGTACTGTCAATAGACTTCAAAACATTAAATTCCCATTTTCCGCCATCAAAACACATACTAATGCTTCATACGATTTTACAGTCAAATTTGACAGATTCAAGGAAAATGAAGAACAGTGTTTGTCAGTCATTGAAAACGGTATAAATTGCATTTGAGAAAAGTGAAGAAGTCGTTATGCATGGATAAAGGGAAAAAATATTTTTCTGCATTTTTACAGAAAGTAAACTTTTAAATCATATATACAACTGATAAAAAATGTTTCAGTTTGAAGCCGCAAATTTTACATAAATGTTCATATTTTCATACATAACTTTTCACTCTGACCGATCACAAATCATAATCAGGTAATCTTCTTTGACTTCTTTTTCTTTAAAGTTTCATTTTTGCAGCGTCTTAAGTTTGCCATTAAACAAGGTGACCAATCGTCAACCTTTAGGGAGGACAGTCCTCCTTTTGTAAGTTCTGTCCTCCCTCGTAAGGTGTCCTTCTACATGCCTTCCTTTTCGATATTTGGAATTAGAAGACTGAATATATATATATTTAATTTCTGAAAAATTAATACAATGGGAAAATTAACACAATAAAATTGATAAAAGATGGGTGGAAATATTCAACCATTTCAAAAATGAACATATTCCATGCGAAAATTTATTTATTCTTGTACAAGTTTTGTTGTACTGCCCTGGAACTAATGCAGCATTTGAAAGGGTGTTTCCAATTGCTAATGATATTTGGACATGTGAGAAATCGAGATTGAATATTGGCACTTTAGCTGAAGCTCTTGCCGTAAAATTCAATACGAAAGGTATTTCTTGTTCAGAATTTTGCAATATATTGTTAGAAGATGATGCATTGACAAGAAATATTAATTCTATGGGAAAGTAATTATTTCAATAATGATTAATAGGCATGTAAGCATAAATACAATTTAAAATGTTGCAAATTTTTTTTTATTATGCATGTATCATATTGCAGTGTAGTCTGTATTATTGTCGCAATAAACAATTTTTTTTCTTTTTATTAACGATATTTTTTCTTCTATTTATTTATGTCCTCCTTTTCATTGCAAAAAAAGTTGGTCACCTTACATTAAAGTCAAATTTGATCGTTTAGAATCAAAATAAGGGCTTTTTTGTCACTGCAGAATCCGCAAAGTACATTTCACAGCTGCAGCTAAATGCATTCGAAATTTAAACAAATTCCAGAAAGATCTGTGTTTGGGGGTTATTTTTTTTACAATAAAATTTTACCCAGTTTTTAAAGGAACTGAGGACACGAAATTTGTGTGAAAATATTCTTTTAGAAATATAATAAGAATACTTAATATTATTTCCGTTTGTAAGCTGTATCTGCAATTGCGAATATGTATTCTAATGCAAAATTATAATTCACTCCTTAAACAAAAACAATTTCTTACTTCCGGACCCATAAAAAACGCACTTCCCTGTTGTTTTTTAGTTTAGGCCCAGTAAAAACAATATTTGATATTCAAAGCACGTTATTTTACCAGCTGTTTGGAAATGAAATCTGTTTACACTGTATGGAATTATAATTCAACGAGTTGCATAAGAAATTGTTGAAAGGAAAATGACATTTCCTTTGAAATGTTCGTAGAAATGTAAAATACAAATATATTCATAGGAGCACTACTGTCAAGTTAACAGAAGAAAAAATTATGGAACTCGATAGACGTTTAAAAATCATTTTACAAAATATTACAGTTTAGTAAAACTACTATGAACAACCCTGTCATTTTTTTTTTACGTTTTAATCGGTACGCATCTCTTTGAATAAAATTTTCGGACAGTGTTTCAAATGGTTAATAGGCGAAATTAGATATTTTGAATTAAAACCATCCAACGAAATAATTTAAAATTGAAGTTACATTACCAAATAAACCTACTACACTTGGATTTTCCCATCCTTTCCATTGTTGGAAGAATAATTTTAGGATTTATAAGAATGATTCCTATAAACCACATAAAATGTTAAAGAATAAAAGCCGAATGAAATTTTGAATGATTTCAAATAGGAACAATACACCTGAAAACATAAAGACAAACATAATTTCTTTGATATTCGTCTATGGATTGGATGGACAGTGTACCGATCAAGAGCATCGCTGGATCTTATTTCTGCTTGTTCTAGTACAACCCGCCCTTGCTTTCGACGTTGTCATGTCTTGTTTCTATTGTTCCAAGTGTAGTACTTGGGTACTTCATTGTGCAATAGGGTGCGTGCAAACTCATCTTCAGTGCAAAGTCTGAAGAAAGATGTGAGTGTTGTTTCCTCAGGTGCTTGGGAACGTCGAGAAGCATTTTCTGTCGTGAAGTAGACTCTGACCATTTTCAAGGTGGACGCTTAGATGAATCACGGTAGGATGTCTCTCGTGAATCGGGAAGTTGAGTATTCTCCATACTGCTTCGTTGCTTCTGATGCATCTCCTCATTTGATACTGATGGATTTCATTTAGGCCATTTTCTCCACTGGTGAGTTCAAACACAGCCGTGTCGGATACTTTTTTGACATACTTACAGACTTACTTGATAGACTTCACAGAATTGCAATACTCTATGTTGATATGTTGATATGCACATGAAAAATTTTTGTTAACAAAGGGGAGGACGGTACAATCCAAGTATTGTCCACAGACACTTCTAATCCTCTAAAATTGATGTTTGAAGTAAATCCCCCATCTTGTGAAGTCCTACGACGATATAGTGGATATCCGTCCTGTCCTGTTCGTGTTTCTTTCAAAAAATGGCGTGGCTATCGCTTTGTGCAAATTCCATCCTTCATACATGAAGAACGTGGATTTATGCTTCCGCATGGGCTGAGAACCATCTGCTTTGTTACAATGCAAAAAAGATTTGGGTCTTCTTGTGGATTAGAGATTTTTGCACTAATAAAGTCATCCGCTCTGTGAACGTGTAATGAGCGTTTGAGACAAATGAGAAAGTGTACATGAGGAAGTCTTCACTTCTGCCACTCTATCGTATACAAATTACACTTAACTTCCCCAAAAATCGTTGCTTTTGTGATAAGATTCATGAGTGTTTTTTGCTTTTGATGAAAGACTCTTGCCGACAAATCATGACGATCTTGTGCTTTTTGCCAAACAAATACTTCTTGCTGTATCTCCATCCAGATGACTATTTTTTAATTCAGTAAATTGCGTTAGAAGTTCAAAACAAACGCCATTAATACGATAATTGTTTGCTCTAGCTAATGGTGCACCGATTGTTTTTCTATAATCACTATTTCTTATGCATCGGCCAAAAACGTGAGAAAAATCACCCTAATGGACACTAAACATTAAATAAAAAAATTTCTAGATTAAAATTTAAAATTCGGGCTTCGAGATTCATTGAGTCACCATTACGACTACCTGTGTGCCAAATTTGAAGGCTGTAAGTGCAATATTTTTAGTCTAAACATCGCACGCACACACACACAAACATTGCCTTTTATAAATATAGATTATTAACGTAATATCTCAGAGAGCTTGGTTTACAGATTCCACAAAATTTTGGTGAAATAAAATATGAAAGCAAAATGTATTAGGATATAAGCTCAGCTTTCAACAATGCAAGAGAAACATCAATTAAATATTTGTTTAAATAATGAAAAAGGTTTTCAGCGCTGAAAGCGCATTATTTTAGGTCTAAACATCGCACACACACACGCACGCACACACACAAACATTGCCTTTTATAGAGAGAGATTGTGGCTAAAGATATTTTGAATTCGGACCTGATGAGCTTCAAAATTCCATCTCTATCAGGATTGTGTGTCTATTTTCTTGATGCGATTATTAGAAAAAATGCAATGCAGAAACGAGTACGAAATATCACTCAAAAAACCAAAAAATATTGAATAAAAAATTTTCAAGATTGAATTTTAAAACTCGGGCTTCAAGGTGAGTCGAGGGACCATTAGTGAGCCAAATTTCTGCACTGGAAGCGCATTATTTTAGGTATAAACGTAGCACACACACACAAACAGGGTGTACACAAATTAAGTGACACATTTCAAAAATGAATTTTTTAAAAAAACTAAAAATGTTGGAACTACGTTTTTTAAAAATAAGAGCGCATCTCAAAAAGCTTTTTCTCAGATAGGTAACGCGGCGTTACGCCGTTCTAAATTTGTTACAGCTAGAAAATTCCGTACGCAATGGCTACCGATCAGCATAAGCCGATGCGTGTTTTCTGGTTTCTTTTTTCAGTTTTTCTTGAATATTATGAAAACTCTTCAGTTTTCACACTACATGTGAATTAACAAATTAAAGAGCGTACAATTCTCTACAAATGCATGCTTTTATTTTTCTTCCAGTTTTAATAATTTCTCAGATAATGGCTCTAAACAAATTTGTGATTTCCAGTAATTTACGACCCTCTAGACCACCGAAATGGCATGTTACCTATCTGGAAAAAAAACCGTTTTGAGATGCGCTCTCATTTAAATCAAAAATTCGTAGTTCCAACATTTTGAGTTTTTTTTTATTATTAATTTTTGAAATGTGTCACTTCTTTGCGTACACCCTGCATATAGAGATTGTGGTTAAAGATATGTTGAATTCCGACCTGATGGGCTTCAAAATTCCATCTCTATCCGGATTCTACAGAGCATAAAATTTTAAATCTCTTTTCGAAATTTTTAACAACAAAAATAGTTCTCTAAAAGCAGAAGAAGAAAACAACTTTTGCGGCTTTATGATGTTAAGCAAACGCTTATTCAAGTTGTAACGTAATCGTGACCTCAGCATCATATTTCACTTTCAACATGTCACGAAATACGTTAAGTTATGAATTCGACAAACAGTGTCTAGAAATAAATAAAACAGCTGTGTTACACGAAGAGAAGAATACAGATTGTTTATTCATCTTAATATCGTAGAAAAGCAAACACATGTATATTTTTAAATAAACGCCTTATTTTCAAATAAGTAAGATTTTGTTGTCTCTTTAAGCATATGATACCAATAATTGTAATCATATTTGCTGCAACAAATTGGAGGTAAATTATGAGGTGGTAGAGGATAATGACTTTCAGTAATGTTTTTCAGTAATAGTGTTACAATATTCTGAAGTACACCGTGCTTAACATTATAGAAATCTCAAGTTCAATGATTCATAAACCTGAATTTTGCTTACAAGATAATTTTATAAATCTAATTTCAGAATAAAATTTAAAAGTTACTGCTTCGTCTTTCAGATTAAATGTTTGTTAATATTAAATATAACGTAATATGTAGTATATTGCATTATATTTCGATTAACTATTATATATATTTGCTAATATTAAATATAGCGTAAAATAGCGTAAATATGTTAATATTTCAAACGTTAGTAAACTGAGACACCAACACTTCCTTCTATTCAATTCATTTCGTAACTGGAAGTTTTGACTATTGGAAATTTCAAATAAATATTACCTTTGTGATCGAGAATTACATTACTTAATTGATAAAAATGATATTTGTATATATTTTTAAAAGTGCATTTGGAGCAAATGTACAATTTGCTTTATCAGCGTCCTCTAAATACAATGTGATTAAAAACAAAAGTTACATAATAACACTCCTGAATGCACACACTAATTACAATTTAAAAGTCTTGCACTTTTAGCCCGATCAATTTCAAATATTAGTAAACTGAAACACTTGCTACGGATTAAATTATTACAAAATCTTTTTTTTCTGATTTAAAGTTTCGAAATCTGAAAAATTGTTTTTATACCTGTAAAGCATTTTTAAGGTAGACTTGAAGCGATTTTTATGGTTATGCAATTTTTATTTATTTTAAAATGAAAATGAAACATTTTTTGCTAATTCACTTTGTTGTAGAATTAGTAAAGTTTACTTTTTTATTTATTATTAGATATATACTTTAGTAAGTATCTAATAATTTAATAACACATAAAGTTCAAATATCCCCCCTCCTTTCAAATGTAACTAAGAAATCCGCGAACTTTCCAGTTCATTGCAAATAAATGTAATGTAGGTTACGGTGACAATTTTTTAATCCCTATGTATTGGTCTTGCTACATTCCCAAACCAGTTCTTTGTTTTCAATGGAATTCTTTTGATTAATAATCCTTTCTCAACTCACAGGCGTTTTTCAAAATTATAAATACTGAAAATGTTTTATGGTTTACATTGATGTTCTAAAATCACACATTTATGTTCAATAAATCAGATTTTTTTCGTTCCATAAATTTATTTTTAATAAACCATTTCTCTGATTTACTATGAGAAAATCAAGAGACCAAATCAATTCAAAAACGAAAGGGAAGTTTTTCCTCTAGAAAAAATTAAATCACCAGCCGCCTTTAGCAACTTGTTCGCCAGCAATGTTGATTTGTTTAATTTTATTTTAAAAATTGACTTTACATCTAAAGTTAAATATAATTCATAGTTTAATTTAATAATCAAATTTGCGCTGATCACAGTCGAACCCTTTTCATTTTTAGTATTGCCATGTTTAGTGAAGGTGTCAGAAATAATAGAAATGAAAACGAGAAATGTCATCATCTTTGATTTCTATTTATAAACTTCAATTTGTTAATGTTTTCTTCATATTCTGAAATTATTTTGTATCATATTCTATAAAATGTTTTTTTTTAATCTTTTTTCTCAGTCCAGTCCAGTTCCAAAGATAAGAAATGACTACTGAGCTTGTACTCGGCCCATGAAAGTCTATAGTTAGTGTTTAATTTCAACTTGATCATACTTAAAATTTCCACTTTAACTGTAAGATAAATTTTATTACAGTTAATAAATTAATAAAAAATATGTGCACTAATTTTTATAAAATTTATTTTAAGAAAAATAGTACGACCGAAATATTTTCACAAAAATAATAAAAACGGATAGTAAACACGAGGATTAAGCATCTGTTCCAATCACTAAATAATATTAAAAATATAAAAATTTTGCTAAAATAACAACCAAACATTTACATTAGTAACTTTTACTTTGGATAAAACCGAAAATATCAGCCCCATATTTTCTAGAAAAGCGAACCAAGATCGAAGAATATTTTATAAAAGCCAAATTGTCAAAACCTTCCATTCAATAAATGTGATAAGTGAATAATTTGTTATTTTTCTTCTTTCTTATGAAGATTAAAACTAAATGAAGATTTGAAGTGCAAATGCTGTGAAGTTGAAGCGAAATAATTTGAGATACGAAATAAACATCAAAATATAATAAAAACTGAAATATATATAAATTCTACCCAACTATGAAAAATGCTGCGATTTTTTTTATTATGAAAACCTATGTTTAAAAATCTGTTTTACGTGAAGCAGGTGCGATATTCTAAATTTAAAAATGACAGCAAAAATGGAATTAATGGCCAAAGAATAAAGAAAAATCTCTTGATTATGATTTTGATGAAACTAAAATGTTATGAATTACATTGCAACAATGAAAGGCATTGTTGCAAGTTATATTTAAAAAATATTTTTAAGAATTTTTAAAATTAGATAAAAAAATACACGACGGTGAAATTAATATTATTGAATTTAATTTTTTGAATTTAAAGATAGTATAAAAATCATTTCTGTGCGATAATACGTTTGGAAGTTATCGCAATAAAATGAATATCGAATAATTTTAATTAATTAAAACTCTAAATAAAAGTTTGAAAAATCTCTCCGAGCTGTACATTTTCATTTTTCAAAGCGTATATTTGCTGAATTTGGTATTTGTAAATCGAGTGGTCTGTCCTGTAAAATGCCAACAGACACATATTCGTTTTTTATTATTAAAGATTGGTATTTGAGTCGTTCAGAAGCCAATGTGGATAAGTCCTGAAAAAAATTCATGTTTTTTTAATGCAATATTTTTTTTAATTTTTGTTTTATTTAATTTTATTAGTGAAAGAATATGAAGTCTACTAATGAAGCAACAAGTGAATCTTTTAATGTTTAAAAATAATGTTAATAATTCTATCAAAATTTACAAAAACCAGAAGTCATCAAAAAATTGACTTATCGGCTTTGGCTTCTGAGCTACTTATTTATAACAATTGACGAAATCTATTTATTTGGAGAAGTCATAATTCTGTCTAAAGATTTGCGAATTTATGAACAATTTTGCAGAAATTTATCTTTCGAAATATCTGAAAATTATAACGAAATCAAGCTTTATGACTTTGGAAATTTTGAAGTATGATGGGTGGATTTTGAAAATATCCACAATATTCTTCGCATTAGAATCCATATTCTGGAAATGAATCAATCCAAGTAAGGAAGCATTTTCATTTTGCATACACCCTGAAAATACATTTTATCTCGTGAAGTAATATTCTTTATAATAATATAAGTAATATCTCTTTTTTGTAATCTAAAATGTATCTTTATTTTCATAGAGTAAATAGGACATAAATATGAGAGTTTTCTTATGTTAAAAACTGAAAAAAAGTGGGTTGATAAGCGTTTGAATGCGGGATAAATTATTTATTACATGAATTTTAGATATATGTTACATGCTATGGTAAATCTTTTTACCAAACTTTTAAAAATAACTGATGAAATATCGACTTTGAATTTTCTTTCTCTTCTTCTATAAGGGCTGCCCATAAATGATGTCACACTTTTTTTCAATATTTTTCCCCCCTTTGTCATAAAGTGTCACACTTCACCATACTCTCTTCTCCCTTGTCACATGTCACGCTGTATTACATAAACATATACTTGCAGTTCAGAAACAAAGCACTACGTTATAGATCATATTTCAAATTTTATTTTTGAACTTTAACTATGTGTTTTAATGACATTTGTGAGCAGAGGAAGGTTTTCTTCTAATGATGAAGAATTTCTGCTGCTACCATATTCTCAGAACCTACCTTGAATGCCTTTTTCGAAAAGAAAGGAATATAAGTGAAAAAAAACCACATGAAAGATGCTTTAACCCGATTAAAAAAATACCCTCAAATTCTGGTAATTTTAAAATAACTTCAAAATTTTATCTGCTGATTTTAAATGTTTTTGTTTCAACCGAAATGTGCGATGTCACACTTCTTGTTACCCCTCCCCCCCCCCCCTTGTCACAAACTGTCACAATTTCACGAACCCCCTCCCCCCTCCAAGCGTGACATCATTTGTGGATGGCCCCTAAGGTTACAATATTTTTGTTACGATACAGATGACAATTTTTATAGAAGTAACTAAATGATTTGTGCCCGTCTAAGACGGGCTTTTTACCCACCAACAATATCTCAGATCTGATTGTCACAGATTTACCAAAGAGAGTTGTAGTAGAAAATCTCATGCACATTGGCGGAGTACTTAAGAAATAAAAAAAGCATGAAAAACAGAACCGATGATTCGATTGACGCTAAATTTCCGTTTTGTAAATAACTTTATATTTAACAAAAAACTTTCATTTTATCCGACTGAAAATAATGCAAAATCCAATAACAGACAAAATTGTTGGAAGAAAATATTAGCAATAGCATGCACCACAAATTCAAATCTTAGTTATTTTTAACAAAAACGAAAGTATTCTAAATTAATAGCATGAAAAACAGAACTCATTAATCAATTGACACTAATTTTCGTTTTGTCAGTAACTTTACTTTTCACAGTTAGTTTCGTTTTGTCTGAGTAAAAATAATGCAAAATTAACACTTTGTCATATATTCAAAAGATAATTAATTCAAAAAGAATTTATAACATTGAAGATAACGACCTTCCTTTTAAATATTCAGTTCAAAAATTAAGTACGTAAAAGGAAAAAAATATCGAATGCATCTATTTTCATAACAATTCCAATTAATTATGTTTCGTTTACCAACACTCAAATCAAAACTAATTACGAAAACTGGATTAAAAACAATTAGTAAGAAACTTTAAAAATACTTATAATCTGTTTCCTTCCAGAGAAATCTTCCCTATTCATACTGTTTACCAATTCGTTGAATACTTTGAAGTTGCCATAATTTAGCAAAAAGATTGAAGATACCATAATTTAGCAAAGTATTTCCCAAAACTCAGAGAGAAAAAATACACAAAATAAACAAAAAGAATGCTGAAAGATTTAGGAAAATAAATTAATTCTGGTATAATTCCTATTTGATACTAAATCATCTTATAATCAAACAGCATCCTGTATGTATGCTAACTTGTAGACAGATAAAGGGAAATTTGTGATCTCATAAGCTGTCTGAATCTCTCTGGCACGTAGCCAAACCAAACCACGTGAGCGTTACCGCAATTTCTGGCCTTTTCTAATATAGATAGATGAACTAATGTTAAATGCCGTGCAATGTAGTAATAGAGATTTCGCTATCCGCTTGACTATATCTAGCAATATGATAGCAAATTTGTCGAGGAATTACGAATTTAGAAAAATTCAACGGTACCAAAGGGGTCAACCTGTAATTGAAAATGTTGGAAATTTCTCTGCTTGGAATTCAACTGGGGAAAGTCAACAATACTCAATGGTATCATTATGATTTAATTCGGATGATACAACTGTGTTTTTATTGTCATGTAATCAATATTTTATTATAACGACGTTTTTAAAAATATCTTACTTTTCTTACATGTCCTCATTCGCGTTTTCAGAATGATTTATGAAATTTTAAGAGTAGAAAGATAAACATCAATGCATACTAAAAATCCATAAATGAAATAGACTCTTTTAGACGATTACAAATACTTTATCCATATATTAAATCACTTTTATGCAATAATTCAATTACTATTGGGATGTGAAATCTTCGCGTTTTGATGTAAACAAAAAGTGTTAAAGGTTTGAAAGATGCCACTTAATGGCAAAATAAAACACAACTCAAAGCGACTTTCCCAGTCTAAGTTAGAATCAATAAAACAGAAGTATACTTCGATGCTCTCAAATTCTTTGTAAATGCATCACTTCTTTCTTGTATGTTAATGCTCTCACAAAACTTTTCTTCGCTACGAACTGTCACTGACATGTTAGCAACTTGACGGAAAATAAGATGGTGCATAACTTTATGGCATCAAATAAATCAAAGGAATTCTTTACCACTTTCATATGCAGAAAGATTTTAGAAAACGAATATTACGTGATTATTCGCAATGTATTTTAATCTGTACTGAATTTCATGGCACTTTCCTCCAATATTAAAAATAGTTCCCAAAGCACTGAAGCGAAGAAAATAATGTCATAAAAGAATGCGTGAAATTTTACTTTTCGTACTTGTTTATGTAAGCAGATTTTGAATATTAAATTTTTACGAAAGAGTCTAAACATTTACCTCTCACTTTTTAAAGAAAAAATATTTACACAATACATGAACGATTCTTGTAAAATTTTTTATTGAGGAATATAATAACTCTATTCTTCCACTCATGATGAATTCACATACATGATACACATCATACCTTATTGACTCTTGATCCATTCAGTTTTTTGAATTAATGAACTGTTCATCAAGAACAAGTCATTATTGATTTTTTTCAAGTTTCTGTAAAATTTCCCTTCTTTGATGTTTATATTGTTTTGCTCAAAATGGAACCCGTGCAATACGAAACTTTTTTCAGTTATGAGACATTTCTCTCATTTTCATCAAATACTTTAAATATCAATCATCAATTTTATGACTATTTTTTTAGAATGCTTTCATCCACTTGCCTATTTTTATCTCTCGAAATCTCTATTGAAAATTTTACAGCTGACGTTCGAATTATTACACAAGTTTAAAAAAAATTAAAAATTAAAAATTTAATTTTTTAAAAGCTTTTCTGTTTTGAACTTACCATTTAGACCTGCGATGTATTTTTTTCTAGCTCCTTATCCAAACATTAAACACATTAGCTTTTATGAAACGAAAGTATTATACGAATCATATTGCATTCTACTTTTGTTAAAATTTACCAAATTCCAAATATGTTCAGATTAAATATTCAAAAGCGACCATCTTTAATTTATTAATATAATACCAACAATATATTAAAATATATTAAAATGCTCTGTATATAATGTTTTTCCTTTCTAAAGATGATTTTAAAGAAAATATTTCCACCTAATTAGGTAGCAGGAGAAGTATTCTAACGTTTAGAAAACTATTGATACAAGAAAGGAAGTCAATATTAGCATGCTCTATAGTTAAAATTTTGTAAGTTCTTTAGTTGGGTTAACATTTAAAAATGAATTATTTGTCATAATTTGTTTATAAAACAAAGAAAAAACATAATTAGTATCTTATGTAGTCGAATTTATCCGAGTTTAAAAGGGAACTTGAAATTCTACTGATGCTACTATTCTTTTAAATCATAAATAGATTTTCATTCAGAATCATAAACAAAATATTTAAAACAAGGTTATAAAAAATGTTTTGTCCTATTTAAATATTGAAAGCATAATTATTTAATTGATATCACTGATGTATAAAAGCAAAAACATAATCCAGAAGAACTGTTTGCTTTTCGATAAACGAAAAATTATTTTTTAGAAAAACATAACATTTAATAAATGTATTTGAGATCCATTCTTATTAATAACAAATAAAAAAAATCTCAAGAACCACATAATACGATATCCAAATTGTTTTCGCAGATATTCCTTGATTTATTTCGTATTTGAATGGTTCTTTTTCTATTATTTCACGGCTAAAAATATTTAGAAAAACAATTAAACATACTCTTCTAAATTCCCCCAGGTACGATATTAGAATGGATTTTTCAACTGTTTCAAGTTTCTATTCATTTTGCTTTATCATTACAGAAAGATGTTAAAAAATATAGTAATAAGTAAGGATTAATTATTACACGTAACGATTTCAAAAAAAAAACCTGTCGAGAACTGTCTTTGTAGCGAAAATTTAAGTGAAGACCAATACTATAGAGTGATACTACTAGTGATACTAAGAGTGAAGGCCAATACTATATTTGTATAGAGATATCATTACAATTATTATCCTTTATAGAGATATCATTACAATTATTATCCTTTATAGAGATATCATTACAAT